>CATKHM010000962.1:0-12330 GCA_949751825.1 Blepharisma undulans | reverse complement strand
TTTGCTTCAGCAGAAAGTTTCGCAATGATATCGAAAAACATCATTTTACTTGAAAATAGTGTCCTTTCTCCTTCGCTTCTGTAATCCATTGGAAATATGTTTACAGCTGTATGCCAAGCTTCCAGTAGTTCTGAAGATTTTGGTGGATGAAAATAAAGTAAATCAGGGTGATTCACAATTTTTCTCAGAGAAGTAATCAGTGAGAGTGCATTTCCTGCATTACCAGTTTCTAATGTTGTATGAGCAAGCTTAGATGTAAGATATGCTAAATATACTTTTTGCTGTAATGGAGTCGCTTTGCAAAATACTAAATATTCATTTCTAGGTGGGAGAAGAGATTCCAGCAAAGAGCCTGTTCTTCTCAAAATAAATTTCGAAGTAACTCGGCATAGCTCAGACGATCTACCCCATGCTAGATCTTTAATTAATTCAGACGCTCCAGGATCTTGGCCTCTCAATATAGGTTCTGCATATAGTCTATTAAAAGCCTGCATAGTTCCAAGTATCCCAGGATTTGCGAACGAAACACAAGCATAAAATTCAGATAAGGAATTTTGTAAAGGTGTTCCTGTAAGCAGTATTCGTTTTTTACACTCTAAATCGTGAATTGCCTTTGTAGTTTTAATTTGGAGATTTTTCAATCTATGTCCTTCATCACATACAATAATGTCGCAAACTTTATTCAACCTTGCGGCATGGTTTCTAAAAGATTCATAGGAAATTACTAATAATGCAGCGTTGCCTTTTTCAAATACTTTTAAAGAGTTTTCGTTTTCGTGCTTAGTTCCTGTGCAGACTATTGGGCATAGTCTAACTGGGCCTAGCCATTTGTTGATTTCATCTTTTCAGTTATTCAGCAAGCTAGAAGGAGCAACTATTATACCTTTATTGGCGATTTTTTTATATGGGCTGTCTTTTCGAAGAACTGTATATAAAAGAGCAACTGATTGAAGAGTTTTGCCAAGTCCCATAGAGTCTGCAAGAATGCAACCAAAAAAGCCACTTTCTTTTTTCCCTGTAATACAGTCATACATAAATTGAATACCTTCTTTTTGGTGCTGTCTTAAGTGTTGAGTCAGGAATTTATCTACATAAACCTTATTTTCAGCATCTAAAACTAGAGCGCCTTCAGGAATGGGTATTTCTTTTCGTTCCTCAGCTTTTATTGTATTATTCATAGGATTCACTGGAGGAGGCTTATTAAAAAAGCATCTTCCAGATGCAAATTCTTCATATGTAATTTTATTTTGCACCTCTATTTTATAGTTTCCTAAAGAGATTTCATCCCCATCTCTCAGTGCTCTGCACTTGTTTAGATTTGGTTTTTCAATTATTTTTTTCCCTTCAGAATCTTGAAGAAAAAAGCATTTCATAGAAAGAATTAAAATTCCATCATCATATGATTTTTTCTTTTTTTTAATATCTCGTGTGAACATAACAGAATAATAAGTATCAGGGTTGGTGATTTGGGGTTGCTGATCATTTTTTGAGATGCCAGGGTTATGGCCAAGCCTTAATTGTTTATATTTTTTAGGGAAACTTGCTTGGTTTTCTATGGGCTTATCAGGCTCTTTAATTTCAGTTGTTGAGGGATTAATCTCAAGAGAGTCAAAAGGATTGTACAAATCTCAAGCTTTGGGTAAATTTATATCAACTTCAGTTAAGGGCTTTGCAGTTTCATTATTTTTTAAAATAATTGATCCTGTTGAATCAAAATTTTTCTCAATGTTTGCCTTTTTTGCAAAATTTGTAATCAGCTGGGAATTTTCTTTGGATTCAATCATAATTATTTCTTTGCCTTCAAGATTATTGATTAAATCTGGCTCTTTGAAATCTATATCCTTTTCTGCATGCTTAATTATTGGCTGATCGTTTAAAGAAGTTCTAGATGAAGCGATGTCAATAATTTCAATATCTTTTTTCTGTATATTGCTTCAATTCAATTTTGTATGCTTCTTTATTTTTTCATCAAGATTTTCTTCTTCATAGCTGCCAAATTCATCCTTCTTGTTGATTTCTTTCGTTCTTTCAGTGTCAGCCAGAGATCTTGAAAGTAAATGGCTTGTATTTATAATTGGTCGCTTAGCTCCAAGGGTTTTGAATTCGGTTTTTTCTTGAGATTGGTTTAAATTTAGTAATGGGGATACGAACCTTTTGCGAAGAATGGGATTTGATTTTAATTCCATTTATAAGTCCCGCGCGAAATATTCTCATTTTTATTTGTTTGTCAAACTCTGACATAAAAAAATAATCTTAATCGTAAGGGTAAAAGATTCTGCATTTAGTAAAGCAATATTAAATATAAATTTTAAAATACTTTTACACTTATTAAAGCATTACGCAGTGGTCCATAGAGCATAGATCTCGTGAGTCTTTGATTTGCTTTTCGCACGACCTTCAGTCGTCATTTGGAATATTTTTATAGTTTTCAGGCTTTATCCAGTCAAATTGCATTTCGCCTCCTTCTTCAGGCTCATAATCATACTTTTCATCTAGCTGTCTTTTAAATTTGTTGATGCTTTCTTGCATTGAAATATCATAACTGTCGCTCTGAAAACTGTTTTCTTCCTCTTGCTGTTGCTTAAGGTATCGTTTTGACATATTTCATTAATATCTAATTCTGATCCAATTGATGTAAATGAAGAATATCATGCCCTGATAAAAGAAACAATAGCTAATGAGACTTTTATTAAATATCTTACGTGAAAAATCTATATAAAAATTTTGATGATAGATATTCTATTTTATCATTTACAGATTTCTTTATATTATTTTAATTTTTCTTATCTTTTGAACCTATCTCCATTACCATATCTTCTTTCTTCATTATTATCTTGCCGATTACTCGAAGGAGGCCCAGGCTGTATATTTTTAATATTTAAATCTGTATCTCTTGCCAATTTCTCTCTTAACTGCATCTTTTGCCCCTGAGAGCGAAGATAAGTTCCATCTTCTTCATGATCTCCCATTCTTTGCGCTTCCCTAATACTTGCTTTAGTGTCTGCCATTCCCACTTTAATTCTATGTCCTTTGATTTCTGCTCCATCCATCTTTGTGACAGCTTCTCTTGCATCTCTGCTTTTCTTGTATTGTATATATCCTACTCCTCTGTTAACTTCAACATGCTCAATTTCTCCAAACGGCGAAAATAGCTGTCTCAGTTCTCTCGCTCCAATATTTGCTAATGAATCTTTTAGTCCTGCAACAAAAATTTTATTCGGTCCTTCTTGCGGCATTGAGAGTTGTTGTCCAGCTGCTTTTGCCATTTTCGCCGCAGCTGCAGCTCTATTTTTCTCTGCTTGGGATGGCTGCACACTGATAGCTTGGCCATTAATCATTTGTCCAGACAGCGCCATACTTTTCAGAACAGAATCAGGAGAATAAAATTCCACATAGGCAACCCCTTTGCTTTTCCCAGTTTTTTGATCTCTGATAATTCTCACATCTCTTACTTTTCCAACTCCGGCAGATGAGAAAAAGTTATAAACGTCCCATTCTACAGCTTTAATATGCAGTTTCACAACCAAAACAGTGCAGTCATCTCTTTGGGCTTCTTCGGCTTGCTTTTTAGCTACTTCCAAGCGCTTTTCTAAGTCATCGACTTCAATTCGTCTTGGGGAAATTTTCTTTACTTGAAGTTGTGGAGGGGTTCTAGAACGATGACGTCTAGATCTTCCTTTTTTGACGTACTCTTCGAACTCTTCGATGTCCATTTCATCTAGATTAGGAAAAGATTCTGCCATTATAAATTATTAGAATAATTTGACTTAGTTAAGATTGTTGGATTTCAGATTCACATTGATAAAATTTATAGCCAGTAATTGCAAGAGGAGAATCAATTTTCTTGGATGCTTCTTGAAGGACTTGTTTAACTGATTTTTCGCCTGGTTCTTCAGAAATCATGAAAGTTTGTTCAAACAAAGTGACTTGATCGAGGGATTTTTCAAGTTTTCCTTTGACAATATCATCATAAATGTTCTTTGGCTTTGCTTTGGTTTTGTCATCAATTTGCTCTTCTACTGCCAATCTTTCTTTTTCTCTGAATTCTGTAGGAATTTGATTTTTAAATAAAAACAGTGGCTTCGCAGCAACTACTTGCATGCACAAGGAATTAGCTAATTTTGATATCCATTCTTTATCTTCTTCTGCCAATGGCTTTTCAGCTTGAAGTTTCAGCATGCATCCTGACTGTGAAAGTAAAGAATTTACTGAATTATGAAGATATAATCCAACTGCACTTTTTGCGCATTGCTCCATCATCTCGCCTCGTCTGACAAGGACATTTTCTCCAAGTTTGGAAATCGATTCCAATTTGGCTTCTTCAAGAGTCTGGTTAAAGCCTTCTAAGCGCAATGCAGAAATTTGGGAAAAAGGCAATTGAGATTTTGACCAAGACATTAAAGTATCAGTAGTGAACTTTTGAAACATATCAGTTCGTGCAACAAAATCTGTTTCACAGAGGACTTCTAAGAGATACCCAGCGCTTGGAGTGATTAAACCTCCAACTAAGCCTGCACTGACTGATTTACCAAGTTTTTTGTGGGCTTGAGAAATTCCTTTTACTCTGAGTCATTCCTGGGCTTTTGTTAAGTCTCCAGATGATTCTTCAAGCGCTTGCTTGCAATTAATTATTGGAGAGCCTGTTAAATTTCTTAGCTGCTTGATAAGATTTGCTGTCACACTCATTAGCCACAAAAGTTATTAATAAATTTCATGATTGATTCATTCCGCAAATTGATTATTGTATTTATAAGCTAATTTTCAATTTGTTTAGTTATTAGAAAGTATGTATAATCTAAAGTAAATGTTTTTATATATTAAATTAATCTCTTTTTCTACAAGTCTTTTTGTGAATTTCCCAATTTATACGTTGACAATCTCGAGAACAATAATTAAAAATTTTGCATCTTGAACAACGAAATTGAGAAGGTTTGGTGCACTGAGCACAAAAACATGTTTGCTCATCATAATCAAATGCATCAATTCTTTTCGGCTCAAAAAGAATCAACGATTTTATAGGGTTCCTGATGTCGTTTCAATCAGCATTATGAAATTCGATAGAAAGCCCAAATCTTGCATAAGTGATTTCTATTCCTAAGTTAGTTGAGCTTGATTTTTTATCAGGCTCTCCTAGCCGTCTTACAATATCTGAGTTATGTTGATTTCACGTTATTCCATACGGCAGTTTATAAGGATAGCAAGGTATCTTTCCAGGTGCATATAAAATCACATAAGAAACTTGATTTTCTTTAAGAGCTATTGAATACCCTTGCTGCTTATTTGTTAAATAGGTAACATCAGAAAACGACTTCTCTTCTAGGTCTGTAAACTCTAATTCTTCTTTACTCACCCCAAGCAAGCTATATCAATTAATCATTTATTATTTTAAAATACCATTAATTTGTTTTAGGCTCACAGAGATCTATCCCCATTATAATAATACTGAAATCATCTGTAAATTTGCCCTTAAACTTATCTAGCTCTTTAGGAGTTAGCTCAGCCCCAATCTCTGGCTTATCTTTCTCATATCTAGGTGTTGATCTAGACAAATTTTCTTTTGAAATAAAAAAATATGTGTTTACCCAGCATGAAAATTTCAGTTTTTTCGATTCAAACTGGAAATTAAAGTCTTGATCACCAACTATGTCAACTGGAAAAGAATATTGCAGCGAATCAAGATTAAACGTCGTTGGCTCAATTGTCCCTGACCACACAACAGAATCATCAAGTCTAGAAATTGTAATTTTGGCTTCTAGTACTTTTTTGACTGGCCCAATATTAATCCCAACTATTTGAATTTTCCTGGCAATCAAGGCTTTGATGCGCTTCAAGGTATTCGCAGTTTTGACTATAGACGGAACTTTATTATAGTAATTATCTACGAAACAGTCTTTTAAGAACTTATTGAAATAATGCACATATCTGATTTGGCTTGGGATTGTCAAGCCTTTTCCATTATGAGTTCTTCTTTTTCCATAAAAATCAATTGCTTCTGTAGGTGTGGGAAAGGCTTCTAAAAACAGCAAGTAGGCACAGATCATAAGCCCAGTTCTCCCTTTTCCAGCTTTACAATGCACAGCGACTACATTATCAGGATGCTGAGCAAGGTACAAATATACATCCACACAAAATTCCAGCATTGTAGTCAAATCAGTAGGATTGTGGTCTTTCATAGGGAAATAGGCAACCATATCTGATGGAAAGGTAGAAAAAGTATAATATCTATTGATTTCTTGGCATAAGTTATAAATCTTATAATGTGTTGGATAATAAGAGGTAAGAAAACTAATCACTTCTTCTCGGGAATTCCTATATATTGACTCAAAGCCTTTTGATGGGTAGCCCATAGCAATTACTCGCTTCGTTATATAAGCTAAATCAAGATCAAAAAAATCGTTTTGGAATCTGCGCTTTTTTTGGGAGACGCAGGATTTTAATTTGTTTGAGGTGTAGAATTTTTTTGAATTTTGGAAATAATGATTCATTCGAAGATTCCATGCTTCGTCTGAAACGTCGTCAATTTGTTTATCACTTTGCATTTGATATAGATATCGCTTAAGTTTTCCGAATCGACTTGCTTCTAGATTAACAGCTCGAAGCTGCAAGTTTCTTTCACGCTCTTTGAGTCTCCTCTCTTCACTTAATGTATTTCCCATTTTATTTTGATTTAACAATTAATATTTTTATTTATATTTTTTAATTACAATTTTACTTGGTTTTAATTGAAAAAATAATTTGAAGGCCTTTTGCCGCTTAAAAAAAGCCATAAAACTTTATGAAAATTAATTAAATTGATAAAATATTGCATATAAACATATTCCTTTCACTGATCATTTTTCAATAATTTATTTTTCGTTTTTTCAAGTTTTTCTGTTTGCATAATCTACTAGTAACCAATCTTTATTATAAATGTATTTTTAATTTTGTAAATTTTTATTTATTATATTATGAAAATACTAGTAAAACTCCCAAAAAAGCCTTCTAAACACAAATACTCATACATAAACATCAACCCGAATGATCTCACATCTCAAGCTAAACAATTAATTCTATCAATCCTTGGACCAACAGCTCCAAACTTTCGTCTCTTAACCTATGTCTGCGGATCTCAAGTAATAATGACAGACTCTTTTCCCATCTCTTTTTTCAAAAAAGAAAACAGATTCATTATAGAAGTCCAATTTTTCGGCAAATCTAAAAATATATTTGGCCGCAAAGCTTATCGAAATTCCACCTACCTTGACAGCTTGGGACTTACAAAATATTTCCCTGCTATAAAAGAGTCTATTTTTGACAAAGCAATTTATTTTTGCAAGAAAGGCTATACGTCAGAGCTGGAAAAACTTGTGGAGAATTATTCGCTTAATAACCCTCATGAAGAAGATTTATGTGCTCAATCTCCACCTTCTATGTGGACGCTTATTCATTATGCTTCATATCATGGGTACCCTAGAATTATTTCTTATTTAGTAGGCAGAAGAGTGAATTGCAACAAAGTAACAATTGATGAGTGAACCCCTCTGCAACTTTGCTGCTATCAAGGGCATGCAGATTGCGTAAGAGAGCTTCTCATGCATCCTAATTTGCAAATAGATAAAATGACCAGGTTTAGAGGGACTGGGCTGCATTTAGCATGCGAGAGGAGCTATGTAGAAATTGTAAAAATTTTGTTAGATGCCAATGCATATATGACGTTAGAAGACTATAATGGAAAAATTCCAATAGAGCTTGCCAAGCATGATGAGATTCTTTCAGTACTACCTGTATATATGGGAAAACAAGAGCTTAAAAAATACTCGCATGAGTATCCAACACCTCCTCCTTTTTGTGGAGAAGTTTATTCAACTGGAACCTTATTTATACACGACAGGCTTGAGTTTCTATTCATGGATATTGATAAAGGACTTTTAAATAGATACCAAAAAAAAGAAAATTTTTTAGACAAAGCAGAACCTGACCTTTCAATCAGACTTGCAGATATACAAGATGTAAGAATTGAGCAAGCACCCATTTTTGGAGGAAAAAATAAATATTTCTTTATAGTTGAGACTTCTAAATCAACTAGCCTGTACTATACGAAATATAACGATTTAAGGTTGGAATGAATCGATAGGCTGAAATCTGGAATTAGATATTCTTTATTGCATCACATGAATCAGCCAGTTGATGAAAGAAGAAGCATGGGCCAGCTTCCTACAGAAGTAGCTGAAGATGAAACTAAAGTAGCAGAGGAAAACACAGAAAAAGAAATCATCAATTTTAAAAGCTTCAGTATTATTGATGAAATTGGAAGCGGAGCTTTTGGAATTGTATATAAGGTGAAGAAAAATAACACAGCAGAGATTTACGCAATGAAATCATTAAGTAAAGCTACTTTGCAAAAACAGAAACAACTGAAATATGCAATCAGTGAATGCAAAATTATGAAGGAATTAAGCCATCCATTTATAGTGACACTGTACTATGCGTTTCAAACAGCTCATTTTTTGTATCTGGTTTTGGAATTTTGTTCCAATGGAGATTTATTGAGTTTGGTGCATGCAAGAGGAAGATTAGATGAATATTCAGCAAAGTTTTATTTAGCTGAAATAATTTTGGCAATCGAATACCTGCACAGTTTAAATATTATTTATAGAGACCTGAAGCCAGCTAATGTACTAATTGATGATGAAGGACATGCTAAATTATCAGATTTTGGCTTAGCAAAAGTTAGCGCACAAGAAGATAATGTGGTCATGACGATGGCAGGGACACCTGCTTATCTCCCTCCAGAAATTGTAACGAAAAAAGGTGTGGGCAAGCCATCTGATATTTATGGACTTGGCCCAACTTTATTCGAACTCCTTACAGGCCATCCTCCTTATTATTCAGAAGATCTCGATGAGCTATTTCAAAATATAAGGCAAGCTAAAGTTTCTTTTCCTTCTTATATAAGCCACAACGCAAGAGACTTGATAAATTCAGTTATGAACAAGGATCCATCAAAAAGACCACAAATATCTCAAATAAAGAGACATCCTTTCTTCAGAAAACTTGATTGGGAAGCTTTGCATGCAAAAAGGATAAAGCCACCAAAAATTGATGAAAAAACCACAGAGGCAATGAATACTTCTTATGATGTGGACTTAGATTAATTGCTAAAAGATATGTTATGAGTAATCTACAATAATACAAAATTATTTTATGTTATTCTGTAATATTTATTGATTTACTTAATTTTCAAGAATTGAAAATTTTTGTATAAAAATTAAATTTTGATCTTTGAATATCTCATTATTGGAACACTATTTCTTGGCGGAGTCATAGCACTTTGCTTTTCTGGTACATTTAACATATAATTTTCAAGAGTTCTATACATTATGTCATCTCTTTCAGTAGTAGTGCTCATCGATGGTATTTTGCAAGGTCTAAATATTAATTACCCCCTCACATGACTTAATTTAAAGTGGGCCTTTTCAAAATCTATCAGTTCAATTGGTTGTGGATTGTTTAAAGTGTGCTCCAAAACTAATGGCTTTCTCTCAAGCAATTTATCAAATCCTAAAACTAGTCTGCTTAATTTTGGTATGAGAATTTCTTCATTCCTTTCATAAGGTCCAAGCGAAATTTTGTCTTCAAAAAATTCTTTTCTCCCCATCATTTTATTAAAACTGATGGTTCTTGACCTCTTTGTTCTTGAGTGGACAGGTGAATCGCCATTATCAAAATCAAAACGCTTTTCATTTGGAGGATCTTGAGGTTTCACGAATTCTTCTCTGGGCTTTTGCTTATGAAGCGGTAAAGGAACTCGAGATTTTTTTTGAGATTTTTCTGGTATGGGGTAAATATTTCCTTCTTTTATGTCTACTTTAATGTCATAATCTTTAATACAGGAAATTGTCCTATTTAGTCTTTCATCAAATTTTTTGAAAGACGAGTTTGTATTGGTCATTTCTTTTAAAGAATTCTTATTGTTATAAGATTTGGGAAAAGTGCAGTTTAGATCTTCATCCAAACAATTTGGCAAAAATATGACTTTCTCTCTTGGAGATTGAGAAGAGCTTGTTATCTTTGGGATTTTATTGCTATTAGGATGCACAAAATTATAACGGGGAGTGTAAGCCCCAACTCTTGGAGAACCTGTACGATTTCTGAATGCAAATTCATATTGTTCTCTAGAAACCGCAACAAAGCTTGATGTTGGACGAGTTGGCTTGAGCTTTGCAGCAGTCTCTTCAGTAACTCTTTGCTTTTCGAGATCTTGCAGTATGCTTCCAACCTGTGAGATATCAATTGGATCAACAATTTTTTGCTTTGGTTTTCTTTTGGGTCCATCATATAAATCAGGGTGATTATGAGCACTTGCTTTTCCTTGTCTAGAAAATAAAGAGCCTTTAATGAACTCCATTTTGTGATGCAATTAATTACTTTCACATTTAGTAATATTTATGATACTCATTTTGGTACAAATAATATATATTAATTCGCATATCAATAAAAAAAATTAAATAACTAAATATTAAATCAAGAGACATCAGCATTATTTTCTACAACAAATATGAGATTTCTATGTCTCAAGTTATAAATTCAAAATGGAATATAAGTTTCTTTTTTCTATAAGAGCAGCTCATATAGCGAGCATTTATATTTTGAAATTAGTCAATAAGAATAATTAATCTAAATACTATTTCTTTGCGAAAACAATTTTTATATTTATTTTCATTTTATTTGTCGAAATAATAAAGATATATAAATAAGGAAATTTATTATAGAGCATTTGCAATAACTTCTATTAGATAATTTGAAATTAGCTTGTAGGTCTATTTTGAAACAGCTTAAGTCTTTCTGGTGATATAAATATGTTGAGCATAATCCCAAAAAGAGCTGAGAGCACCAAAATCTATAAGAACCTTGAGAAATACATCAGAAAGCATTACGATAAAGCCACATTAGAAAGAGTTGCCCCTTTCATCATGGACGCAGAGCAGACAAGAGAGCGCTTCATCCAAGCAGGCACTCCAAGCGGTGATCAAGTTCCTCAATATCTCCAATCGCTTTCAGTATATTACAGATATGTAAAAGCCTTAGAAAACCGTTTACCACTTTCTTCAACTAACATCAAGTTCACATGGCTTGACTCTTTGACTAAAAGAAAAATGCAGGACTCCAATTTCCTAATCGAAAAAATAGGCATTTTATACAACATTGGTGCCGCATATAGCAAACAAGGTGCCGATATCAACTTAAGTTCTGCAGACGGCCATAAGCTTGCCTTAAACTATTTCCAAGTCGCAGCAGGGTGCTTTAACGAGGTGAGAAAATTAGCTATTGAGGTCAGACAGTCAGCCACAATCGATATTTCTCCAGAACACTTGACTTTCGCTACTTATATTTTATTAGCTCAAGCCTACTTTTGTATGTATGACAAGCTTGATAAAGCTACTGCAAACAAGCTGAACCTTGCCAAACTGAGCCATACCATTTCAAAAAATTATGGCCAAGCTTATGAGCTAGCAGTCTCAGAACCACTTTGCAGACACATAGGAGAAGAAATGAAAAATATACTGCGATTCCAGCAGTTAAGTTTTGCAGCCGCTTCTAAATATTGGATGTCCTTTATTGATAGAGAAGAAGGGTCAAAGCTGGGTAGAGGTTTTGGAAAAGGAGTTAGCAGACTTAGAGCAGGCTTTGAGCTTATCCAAAGAGCGATGCAGACGAAAAATATAAGAGGACCTTATTTAGAGTCAGGAAGAACTTTACTCAATCAGCTGAAAACTGAAAAAGAGCATGCCGAAGCAGAAAACTTAAGTGTGTATATGGACAGCATCCCAGAAGCTAAAACTTTGCAAGACCCAGAAGAGCTGACTATGATAGCACCAAAATTCCCACCTATGGTCGATATAGTATCTCCTATTAATGGAGAGCAAGTTTTGCAAGCTTTAGTTCCTCCAGCAATTTTAGCGCTTTCTGCTGAATATAAAGAGCTATTGCACAATATGATTTTGGAGGAGTCAGATAAGGTTGCAGCTGCTACAAGAAATGCAACTCAAGCATTGGAGTCAATGAACTTGCCTCATAAATTGGATGCAATTACCGTAGATAACGGACTTCCTGATTCTGTGTGGAAAAAAGTTCAGCAAGCGCAGAGTTATGGTGGTTTTGCTCACATTGAGAATGGGATCAACAGTTTAAGACAATTAAGCGAGAATAGTCAAAAATTCATTGCAGAACTGGAAAGTATGGTTATTAGAGAAGATGAGGAAGATAAAAGCCTCAGACAAATGTATGGAAGTCAATGGGGTAGAGCCCATAGTGCCGCCGTTAATACTCATCTTACCAGTGATTTAGAAA
>CATKHM010000961.1:0-12357 GCA_949751825.1 Blepharisma undulans | reverse complement strand
GAAATGCACACGGAGGTCACTGCCTTTGGTGGAGCAAGATTTAGCTGGGACTGCTGGTGACCGTGAATAGCTCTTTACCATTTATTTGATACCATAGTTATCATAATTTAGGTATTTGAGTAGCAATTGCATTCCAGGATTTAGATGTGAGGTAAAGCATTACTAATGTGAATGAAAAACCTTGCTCAGATCTCTTCAGCAATTTTTGCATTTATGTGTTGAACATTTACCCAAATTTCTCAGCTTCACACTCTTAAATGAAGCATGCATTTATTTCAAACCACAAAAGAATAAGGATTAGATCTCAGTCTCGTTCATTACTTGCCTTTTGATCTTATATTCAACAATATAGGTCAAAAATATTTAAAATTATTAAATACATCATAATATATAGTCAATGTAATCAGGATACTTTAATTAGAAAATTTTGATGAATGCTGCTAATTCACTTATTTAATTCTGCTAATTTTTGGCATATTAAAACTTTTTTAATGCTATGAAAAGAATCGAATTCGCTTCTCATATTTAATAAATTTCTGATGGAGTCTAAAAAACCATCCAATAAGATAACGATCTCAAGAAGCGCCCTAAACAGAAACAATATGCCATTCATTGCACAGCCTCAAGCTCCAGCAGTTTCCTTTGCCGATGATGAGTTTATCCAAGTCACTCATTCTTCAGAAGAAGCAAAAGCTGCCCTTTCCAAAAACGCAAAATTAAACCTTTCAATGAGATTCGCTATGAATTATTTACAACTGAACAGCAGAGAAAATCAAGAAATTCCCTGCGAACTTATATTAGAAGCTGTTGATGAAACTGGGGTGAGCAATCCAAATGCTTCCAGAGGTAGACCAGGAGTCGATATCGTCTGTGCAATTGATATTAGTGGAAGCATGAGAGGTTCAAAGCTTGATTTAGTCAAAAGAACCCTTGAATTTATGATTGACAAACTCAGTGACAATGATAGAGTTTCTCTTGTAACGTTCAATAATCAATCGAAAAGATTATGCCCATTAACTGCTATGACTCCACAAGGAAAAGGCAGACTCAGGGCTATTGTAAACCAAATCCAGGCTTTGAATGGAACTGAAATCGTAGAAGGTCTTTTAACATCGTTGAATATTTTGGCACAAAGAAGAGTTACAAATCCAGTTTCATCAATAGTACTTTTATCTGATGGAAATGATAATAACACTCATAGTGCTATGGGGAGAACAAAATCTGCATTGATCGAAGTGGGAAGCTTGATATCATCAGGATACTCAATCCATACATTTGGGTATGGAGCAGATCATGATCCTAATCTATTAAACTCTATGGCTGAAGAAAAGAATGGTGGTTTTTACTTCGTGGAAAGAGATGAACTAATTGGTGAAGCTTTTTCTAGCTGTTTAGGAGAGCTTATATCTGTTGTTGCTGATAATGTGCAGATTTCTTTGCAGACTTTGCAAACTGATATAAGGTTTGCTTTAACCAAAGTTTATAGTGAAAGTGGCGACCAAAGCTTCAGATTCCCACCTATTTTATCTGGTGACAAAAAAGAAGCTATATTTTTGCTTAATTTTTTCCCTACAATAGATGCTGTGCCACAAGGTTACCAAATCCAGCCTGTAAAAGCAACTGTTCAATATAGACTTACAAGATCTGGACATGTTATAAGAGAAGAATCATTTTTGAATGTCCCGATTATTAATGAAAGCGAAATTGTCAATGAAATAGAGCTTGATGAAGATGTGATGGTTAATTTTTATAGAGTAAAAACTGCAGATATACTTAAAGAAGCTGGAGAGTATGGAGAAAGAAATAATATGAATGCAGCGAGAGAATGCTTGTTGAGAGGAGCACAAGAGTTAAGAGATTGTGTGGTAGCTGGACATGAGGTTGTGCAAGTGTTGATATCTGATCTTGAAAAAGCAGTGAATAGATTTGTAAGTGTAGATGCATGGGAACATGGAGGAAAAGCTGAGATGAAAAGCAAAGCAAGAAACCATTGGGCGAAAAGAGCGCCTGATGTAGCTTCATATCAAAACTGTGTCCAGAAAGCGTTTAATATGGAATCTAAGAATTATTATTAAATTATATTAAAGAATAAAATATTCATATAATTTTCATTGAATAAAATGATATAATTTACGCATTAAAAAGTCTTTTATGTCTGCGAAAGACTTTTTTACAAAACTAGTGAATTCTGAAGCTTTGGAAAACAGCTTAAAAGGAAGACAGTTTTTGCTAGACAACTACATTGAACCTCGGCCTCCTAAACCAAAAAAAGGTCCAGGAAAAACCATCCTTGAAATTCCTAAAGAAGAGCAAAAATACGATCTTTATATTAGGCTCCACGAAATGTGAAAAGAATATCTCACAGACTTACTTGATAATAACTTCAATCCCAAAAACATTCAAGCAAAACTCCTCAAAGCAGATATGCATGGGGCTAAAATTTCAGTGTGAAAAGCCAGCTGCAAGACTTATGAAGGACAAAAAGGTATTGTTTTGCACGAAACATTGCGAGCTTTCAAAGTTATCACCCCTGAAAACGAAATAAAAAGTAAAAAATAATTAGTGTTTTTGAAAAAAGACGCGATTTTCTTGCTTGAAATAAGAGACAAAGTAATCAAGCTTTTTGGAGAAGGATTTCAATATAGAGCAGCTGATAGAGCAAAAATCAGATGGAAACAGCGTGATAAATTAAAGATGATGAAATCATAAAGTTTTAGACCTAATTAAATTTGAACGTAATCGCTTGCGCTTTGGTAAAAGGCATCATGATTTCGTTTTCTTCTCATCATCTTGGATGGATATAATTTTCTATAGATAAAGTAGATAATGCAAATTGAGACCAAGAACGTTAGAAAGATATTCCAAAAGCTCTGGCTATCATGTGTATTTATTTTAAGAGAATTTTGGCTGCAGAGATTACTCATACATTGTGAGACACAGTTAGTGCCATTATTTTCCATTTTGGAGCAGAAGCCCAAGCATTCTTTATTGCATGATGACAATTCAGCGAGACTTGAGTCTACCTTTATCAGGGTTTGTGAACTTTCTTGAGCACTTGGCCTGGTATCTGTAGTAAATTCATCTGGGAGCTCTTCTTTTGCTTGTTGGTTCTCCTCAATGGGTTGTTCTTCAGTGCTTGGAGTATGCTCTTCAGCGACGACTGTGTCTGGATTTGAGCTTTCAACCTGAGCTTCTTCTGGCAATGCTCCTTCTGTTTCTTGGATGCTTTCAGATGCACTGTCTTCTTCTGCTACTTGGCTTCCTTGGGTTTCTTCTTGGCTATTTGAATCTTGAGTAGTTTCTTCATTTGCATTAGTATCTTCTTCAGGGTTTGAATCGCTTGATCCTTGATTTGTTTCAGCACTTTGATCTACAATTTCTTCTTCTTGAGTCTGATTTTCAGATCTGCCACTATCAACTTCTGATGGCGACTCGCTTTCTTCTTCTTGCTCTGAATTTTGATTTTCTTGGTCATTTTGTTTATTTATTTCTTCTAAACCATTTTCTTCTTCTTCTTCTTCCTCACTTTCCTCTTCTTCTTCACTTTCCTTTTCTTCCGCTTCTTCTTCTTCTTCTTCTCCTTCTTCTTCTTCTTCTTCTTCTCCTTCTCCTTCTTCTTCTTCTTCCCCTTCTTCTTCCCCTTCTTCTTCTTCCCCTTCTTCTTCTTCTTCTTCATCCTCCTCTTCTTTCTTATCATCTTGGTCATCCATGTCCACATTTCCAAAAAACGGTATTTTCCAAAACTTAAGCTGATTTGAACCTCCCAAAATATCAATGCATCCACAATCCTTTTCACATGAAATTGCTTCTTCTCCTGTTTTTGTTGCAAAGCAATTATTGGCGCATTCTAGATCACATCCTAAAACTTGTGCTTTTTGTTCAATGGTAAGTGGTTTGATATAAACAACTTCTCCATCTTCAAATTGGTAAAACCCTTCTGATATTAAAGCTGTAGAAAATACTATAAGAGATAGCAGTATAAAAATTTTAGCCATCATTTTGAAATAATTATTTATCAGCGAAACAAATCAAATATATATAAAATGGAGTCACAATGGAAACAAGCACTTGCAATAGTAGCACTTCCTAAGATCATTTCAAATAGTGAACATGATCAGAAGTTACCTAACGACCCTCTTATTTTGCCAGAAATTGATGTCAGACTAGAACATAGCGTTCTTTCAGCAGACCTTGAACCAAAGCAGCCAGTCTCCAGACTTGCAGCAGTTGTAATTGCACCTCCACAACCAAAAAAGAGCACAGGTGTGATTGGGGGATTAAAGAACCTTGGAAGAGAATTATACAGTGAGGCAAAAGGTGGGATAAACTCTTTGAAGCAGAAGTTCCAATAGAAAATGAATTTATAAACATTTATTAATGTGAGATTGCTAATAGCTTTATTTTTCAAATAAATACTCTGAAAAAGCTGCCAGTAGATATCAGAAACGCAAACATAAATTAGAAGTTTATCATGTTAAAATTTATAATTCTTTTAAGCGAGCCTATATAGATTTTTCAACAGAAAATGTTAGTTTTATAATTTCTCAACAAATTATATTAAATTCCTATTACAAATGAAGGAAATTGATCAAGTTATAGACTCAATCAGTACTGATCTCATAGCTCCATTGATGAGTGGAATTCAATTGGACTCAAAATATCAAATGCCTATTGATAAACTAAGCAATATTATATGAATGATTCAAAACTCTTATGATGACTATAAGACCGGACCAATCTTCTATGAGGTTTACAATGAAAGCATACAGCTTTATGCTAAAAATCTGTTTTTAAACGAGTTAAAAGATGATAATGTCGATACATTTTTAGATAAGTTTCTTGAAGAGTGGGAAAAATACAAAGCATTTGTTTATTGGATGAAAAAAGGGTTCTCTTATATTGATAGGCGATACTCCAGTCGTTTTAAGCTTCATTCACTAGGAAAAATAGGCTTGGAAGCTTTTAGATCAGAAATTTTTAAAAAAATTGAAATAAAACTGAAAGATTGCCTTATTCAATGAATAATCGCGATTCGAGAAAACAATTTAACAGACACTTCCAGAGCTAAAATCGGGATAAGTGTATTTCTTGATGCATTTAAAGACAATGCAGATATTATAAAAAATGAAAATAAAGACATTATATGGATTGGAGAAGATAGCGATCTCAATGCTTATCAAAGTGACGTTGAAGATCCTATAATTCATTATTTAAAGCACAATTATAAATCTTTTGGCAAAAATTTATCACAGTCTTTACTCACAGGTGAAATTTTTTCACAAGTCCAAGCTGTTTTAACCTATGAAGAAACTATTTGAAAAGATTTATTGCTTCCTTCATCTTTAGAAAAAATAAAAAAAACAATAATTCAATCAGTTGTAGACTCTTTCAAAGAAATCTGTGTGGAGTCAGGGTCATCGATACTAGAAACCATATATGAAGAAAGCCAGTGGAATAATTTAAAAAGCAATTTTGAAGAGCATTCGCAATCTGCAGATTTAAAGAAAATGATGCAAATTCAGTTTGAGACATATATTGAATCAAAATTAATAGGATTCAGTCTGGTGGATTGAAAAGATACAGGAGATTTAATTGATACTGTTAAACAGTTTAAAGATCATTTGGACAAAATTGTGGCAGCTTGCTTTGCCAATGATAAAACTTTTTCAAAATCTTGTGAAGCTTCTATTCGAAAATGTATCAATACTATGCCTGATATGGCTTTTATTGTGGCGAAATATTGTGATAAATCAATGGGAAAAGATGTGGATAAATTGGAACAAGAAGCGCTTCAAATTTTTATAGGTGATCTTATAAACTTGATTTCTTATTTAAAAGACCAAGACCTTTTTGTTGCCAATTATTCGAAGTTTCTAGGAAAAAGGCTATTAGAAGACACCTTTTTTGAAGAAAAAGAATTAACTTTTATTCAGATGTTGGCCAATGAATGTGGGAGCTCTTTGGTAGCGAAATTGACTTCAATGATAAAAGATATAACATCGTCAAGAATAGCTCAAGATGAATATATTGCTCAATCAAGATCAAGGGGTTCTCCTAAAGGAATTGAAGTATCTGTGCGACTATTAAAAGAAGGAACATGGCCAGAGCAGAAGCTTGAAGAATTTCAAATTCCTTATGAGCTTGGTGTCTGTGTTGCAGATTATTTGTTATTTTATCATCAGCGTCATGTTGGGAGAAAACTCTCATGGCTTCATCATTTGGGAAGCATAGACATCCGAGTGCTGGGATATGATGAAGTTTATTTTCTATCAGTAAATACATTCCAATGCTCCATTCTTTTACTTTTTAACCAATTTGCCGAATTGACAATCAAAGAAATAAAACAAAAAACAGATTTGGCAAACAAAAATCTGAAGAAAAATCTAATAATGTTTTTCAACCCAAAGTATCCACTCCTCCTTAAAGAAAGCACTGGGAAAATTTTGAATGATAACGAAACTATCAGAGTAAACCCTGATTTTTCAAATAATCTTTTCATGATAAATTACATGCCTAGAGCAAAGGTTACAAAGCAAGCAGGACAACCAATAAATTCAGATAGTAATGAAATTCAAAATGAGAGAAGATATTTATTGGAGTCAATAATTATAAAAATTGCAAAATCTGCGAAAAGAATTTCCCATATAGCTTTGATAGAGAGAGTTATTAATGAAATAAAGACATTCACTCCTCAGAGCTCTGGTATTAAAGAAAGAGTAGAAGATTTAATATTCAGAGGATTGCTTGAAAGAGATAAAATGGATTCGAATTATTATCTCTATATTGCTGAGCAGTAAATAAATATATTATCTTAATATTAATCAAACCAATAAAAATTGAATTACTCTTATTAACTAATTTATTAGCAATTTTTTATATCAGCCTAATCTATACTAATATGGCAGATAGAGAGCTAAAAAAATTCATTATCAAGAAATGAAATGCTGTTGTATTGTGGGCTTGAGATAATGAAGTGGAAAAGTGTGCAATTTGCAGAGAAAGCAATAGCAATCCTTGCATTAATTGCCAAATTGATGAACGGGCAGGTATGCCGAACGAATGTGATGTAGTGTGTGGAGTTTGTAATCATATTTTTCATTTTCATTGTATTTTTCGATTTTATTCATCAAGGCATATGTGCCCAATAGATGGTAAAGATTTTGAAATAAAAATCTTCAATTCATAGTACTCATTAAATTCATATTTAAAATTATTTATATATAATTAAGATAGTATTTCTTATTATTTTACAGAAGAAAATCAAGTGGTTAGATCAACAATAGCTTATTTATTTGAGCATGAATAAGATGTCTAAGATTACTACTTAAGTTTATTGTTTATAAACCCACGGTCCAAAAAGAGCAATATAAAGACCGTTGATCAAGCCATATTCAGGAGTTCCAGTACAGATGCTCTGCAACGCATTAGTTCCCCAAATACGATCGCAAACTAGCACCAGTCTGCAATTTTGATCGCAAGATGTCTGAGAGCCTGGCACTCCATAATAAGCATCTAAGTATTGCAATGCTCTTGTTTCATTAGCCATCCAAGTGTTAGCAAAATCAAGCAAAGTCTGAGGCTGCAAATCAGAAAGTCCATAGTAATCCAAAAATGAATAAGCCAGCTCAAATGTAGGGGTAACTGATGGATTTTCATTGGCTGCGGTTAAGTTGAGTCTATACTGATGAATATCAGTAACAAGTTTTGTTACTGTGTCTGCCTCATAAACTCTGAATGATGGGTTTCTACCTTGATAAGTAGTAACGCTTGGAGCTGCCCATTGAACACTGATTGGGGTTAAGCTTTTAACTCCTCTGGTGATCGACCATTGATCTTTATGAGTATGCCCATAAAACTGTCCAGCAATAGTATTAGAGTATCTATCAACTAAAGCGTTTACGTGTGCTGCCCAGTCATCTAAGCAGTCTCCACTTTCAATTGGAATATGAGAAAATAGATACACGACTTGTCCAGCCTGTTCAGCAGCTGCAAGCTCTTGTGCAAGCCACTTAATTTGTCCCATAGGATCAGTTGCATTTTCCAACAAAAAGAAATTGTCATTATTGCATGCTTGGGTATTGATTGCAACCATTTTCAGGTTCGTTCCTGGGTGAACCATTGAATAAGTCCATGTAGATTTTAAGGTTTCTATTGCTTGGGCATCTAACCAATTTGACCAAATTTGAGTGAAAGGATCTATAAAAACTGATGAATTTCTTGGGTCTAAATTGTTTACTGGGAAAGGTCCATGATTTCCAAACATATAATAAATAGGGGTTGTTGGGAAGTATTTTGCAAATAAATCGGCAACTACTTGCTGGTAATTTAGGTTATAAGATAATGATTGGTTCCAAACATCATGAGCAGGAATATCTCCAGTGACTAATAAAAAGTCTAAATCAATCTGACTCATTTGGTCAAGGGTAACCTCAAGTGTTCTGACTGGGAGATCACATTGTAAATCACCCCAAAAGCCAGAATTTCCTGGACCGTTCCAAGATCTGCAACAGACAGGGAGTCCACAGTTATTATTTGTGCCTTCTTGATAGTAAATATCAATATGCAAGTCACTGATATGGCCAAATTTATAAGTCCCTTGTCCAGAAGGAGTTGGTGCTGGAGTTGACGGTTTCGATTCCAAAATGTTGTTTTGCCATTCTGTGAAGTTTTCTTTAACGTATTTAGGTGAATCACAGAATTCTAGCATTGCGCAAGCCCAGTCTGGGTCTAAATAATGTCTCGCTAAGCTTCCTGTAACTATAAGAACATTTTCTTTAACTCCTCCTAGACAGACTGGAATAGTGTATCCATCGAATTTCTTGCAAACTTCAACTGCAATATCAATTGGGTATTCCCATATATTTGGGTCTAATGCATAATTTTGAGCTTCTCTGAAGACTTCTCTGCAGACTTCGCATTCCACTAACTTATTTTTAGTTTCCAGAGAACCCAAAACGCCAAAAAGCAAGCATATGAGCACTAATAACCTCATATTTTATTAACCATATTTAGGAGAGATAATACAAATTAGATGACAATTTTAGCAGAATTCTTAATTTGTTGTGAATTACGCAAAATTTTCTATGATAAGTATTGGACGATATTTGATTAATTTTAAAAATTTTATTATGGCTGACTTGCATTGAAAAAAGTCATAATAAACTAATGAATTCTTATTTAGTAAGATTTAGTTATAAAATCCGATTATTGTTAAATAAGTATTATTTTATAAAGAATTTTTCAAATAAAAAATCAAATATTTAAACAATTTAAACAAACTCACATTTTTAAGCATTTTAAACTGATTTTTTAAATCAAAATTTGTTCAACTATCTTCAATTTATCTCTGCTTTAAATTTGAGGACATATTATACAACTTAAAAATGAGTTGGAATAAAAACCCTCCTCCATATGGTGTAAATCCTCAATACTCCTCTTTCAATTCACAATCTAACACTTTTAGTCCTCCACAAAGACAGAACCAGTACCAAGACGCTCAACATCGAGCAGGAGTTCCAGGAGGAGGATGGGATGAAGGTGATGAAGAAATTCGAATCCAGCGTCCTAATCAAGTATCACGAAATCCAATTATTTCTCCTCCATCAAGGCCTAATCCTCCACAAGAAGTCCCTATAAAGAATTATGAAATGGAAATCAATGAAGAAGGACCGATAACCCAGGCACGGCCAGAAATAAAAGTAAACCAAGCTTCTTTAAGATCGCCTTTAGCACTTGGACTTCAGCCTGGCCCTTATGAAAAAAAGCTTATTGAAGATATCTGTATGCCAAGTGGAGCAAGGGTAAAACCATCTGAAAAAGACTTGCTGGAATTAAGCAAAAAATGCACATATTTGCCTTGTGAAATTATTGGAGGACTTCTGCTGCAACAATTAGATAACCCGCCTAAAGCTTTAAAAGCTCTTTTTGTGATAGACAGGCTGATCACTGATTATCAGACTTATTTTGATTTTGCAAATGAAAATCGACACAGGATTGAAAGTGCGGGATACTCACAAGCACATTCAAGGGCTATACAAACAATAATCAGCAAATTAGATAGGACAGGATCAACGACAACGTTTGTATCGTCTTCAACCTCTTCGAATAACCCAAATTCATTTGAAAACATTTTAGAACTCTAAATGCTTTAAGCTTATAGTTATAATTTAAATGGAATCTCTAAAACAATGGAACGAACTAAGAGGCCAATACCAACAAAAACTTGGCAGACCTCAAACAGCCCCACGGCAAGTAAGGTTTGATTTCTCCGAAAAATACAGCCTAAGAGAGTTTCGTAATCTGAGAGAAGCAAAAGCTTTGGAACTTTTAAATTTCACAAGTTCAAATCTAGCATATTCCGAAGGTCAGAGAACACCAGAGTTGTCAGTGTTTGAAAGTCCTAGATTTTATAATAAGGAGGAGTATGTAGAAGAATATCTCTGCCTAATCAAGCCTAATTTGGACATTCTTTATGCTTCAAAAGAGCATTCAGGACATGGGTCTTATGACGATTGAAAGTTTCAGCATATAAAAGAAGAAAATGAAGAAGAAAAGGATAATGACTATCAGCAGTTTCTTAAAAAGCTGAATTCTCCACAAGTGACTCAAATTATTGAAAATTTTGATGAAATTGTGTCAAGAAGGTCTTCAAAAGGTATTAAAATTGATGACTCTCGAGGATCTGAACAGAAGTCAGTGCTTTCGCAGAAAGAAAAAAGTGTTATTGAAAATAAAGAAAATTCTTATGAGCATATTGATGAAGAAATAAAAGATACGGTGTCAAATATAGAAAAAAATGAAAAAGAGCTGTCAGATAGCTCTTTTGATTTTAACATTTCAGATAGTTATCCTTTAGATAGTTTAAAGGTTTCAGAAAGCTTAAGGGATGGGCAAAGCAAAGTCGTATATCTTGATGTTTTTGAGTGTATGATAAGGCCTGAAGTTGATATTGATTATTATTCAAAGAGAAAAAGATCAAAGCGGTCAGCTAGATCAGATAATATAACTGTTAGTGAAATTGATTTGGAAGAGAACAAGCAGGAAAAAGAAGAAGAGAAAAATAGTATGCAGATGAGCTCTCAACAAGTTTCTCAAAATATTGAAAATTATGGTGAACATGCGCCAAAAAGGTCTTCAAAAGGAAGTAGAATTGAAGCATCTCACGAGCCTGAACAAAAATCAATGATTTCTTGAAAAGACAAAAGTGTGATTGAAAAATCAATGCTTTCTCAAAAAGCCAAAAGCGTTATTGAAAATAAAGCGGATTCTTTTGAGTATATGGATGAAGAAATCAGAGATATAGTTGCTAATATAGAAAAAAATGAAAAAGAATTAATAGAAAACCCTTTTGATTTTAATATTTCAGATAGTTATCCTTTGGAAAATTTAAAATCTTCAGAAAGTTTGAATGACACTAAAAGTAAAGTTATCCATCTAGATGTTTTTGAATGCTTAGCAAAGCCAGAAGTAGATATTGATTATTACTCAAAGAGAAAAAGATCAAAACGATCAGTTAAGTCCGATAATATAACGAAAAGCGAAATTGATTTAGAAGAAAGCGAAAATAAAGGGACAATCGAATTCTTTGAAATCTTATTAAAACCTGAAGTAGGTATAGATTTTTATATAATGGAAAAAATCACTCCACCTATAGATGAAGAAAATAAAGGTGAAGTTACGGTTCGTTTACTTCAAAGCCAAGAAGAGAACAAAAGCAAAATTGAAAGTTTGGCTATGCTAGACTGCTTTGTAAAACCTGAAACCTATCCAGACTATTACTCAATAAAAGAAAGATCAAGCTCTCCTTCTACTGATAATAAGTCTGTTCATATTGACAATAAAAGTGGAGAAATTTCACCTTTCTCTCAAAAATCTTACCAAGAAGAAAAAATAACTTTAAATTATGATGAGATTCAAACTTTTGCAAAGCCTAGCGCCAATTGAAAAACATCCCAAATGCCTACAAATTTAATAAAGCAACCAAATCAAACAACTCAAAAACCATATGAAATTCAAGATTTTTGGAGAAATGAAAATAGGAGACCTCTGCCAAAAGAAAGAGATATAAATAAATTTACAGAAAGATGAGAGTTTATCCATACCTACCAAATTTTCCAAGCATTTATTTTTATATGCAAAACTCATAGAAAATGAATTAACGGCGTTAAAGCAGAATTTCAACGAAGGAAATTGATGAATCTATTGCAGAATTGAAAATTGTATAAAAAATATAAAATAGCAAAGCGAGAACTGGCTTTAAAGAAAACTCAAAGAATAATAGAAAAGTGGCATAATTTTACAATAAGCAAGAAAAGAAATAAAATTTATGCATATCTTTATTGGTATAAAAGCATGATC
>CATKHM010000960.1:0-12361 GCA_949751825.1 Blepharisma undulans | reverse complement strand
TTGAAATATTTTGAATTTTTGGATTTTTTTGGATCAGTAAAATTTGTGATTATTGGGAAATAATGACTATAAATTTTAAAAAATAAATAAATTTTTGAAGTAAAATGAGTTAAATTGGTAAAGAAAATTGAAGATGAAACTATAGAGAAGCTGTACGGATAGCCAGAATTAGGATAGATAAAACTCAGTAGCCGTGCAAAATGTTCAGTAGAAGTTATAAACTTTCCTTAGAGAATTCTTTATAAAAATGGAAGCCAAATTTTATATAGCTAAAAAGCTAAAAAGAAAAGTCAAAATGCAGATAGTTTGCATAGTAAATTTATCGATATCAGAGAATTTACCAAATACAACAAGATATTGGAATTAAAATTAAAATTGATAAAAATAAATTATGATGTTTTTTATCAAATTTTTCATAAATTTGAAGAACTCAGCTTATAAGAACAAATTTGTATCACATAAGACGAAAATTTTATAAAATAATTTTATTTTAATTAATAGAAATTCTTTAACAGCATCTTTTCTTTTTCCTTATCGAAGGAGTGCTACTTTCTGTTAAAAAAACTGAATTTTGCATATGTTTTGGTGTGCTTACATCTTCGCCTGTATCCAGTTTTACAGCAAGATCTTTAAACATTTGCCCAACCCCGTAACTTGTTTTTGCACTCACTTTTCTATATATTGCACCTATAGATTTAGCAAAACTTTTGGCTTCTGATTGCTGAACATCTTCCATCTCTACTAAATCTTCTTTATTTCCTGCAATGCAAACTACCATATTCCTAGGCCCGAATTCTTTTAGCTCTTTGTACCATCTCATAATCCCATCGAAACTCGACCGCTTTGTAATATCATAAACCATAATAGCTGCATTTGCATCTCTATAGTACATTTTAGCCAAGCTTTGATATCTTTCTTGGCCCGCTGTATCCCAAATATTGAATTTTATCATTTTTTCATTGACTTGCAGAATTTTTCCAGTATAAGATGCACCTACCGTCGCATTTTGTTCATCATTATAATCATCCTTTACAAAGCGCAGAACAATACTTGATTTTCCAACACCTTGGTCGCCTAGTAAGACAATTTTATATTGATCTTTTTCCATTAGACGACTTTATGAATTCAAATTATTTGTTTTATTGTCATATTTCTCTGTATAAAATATTTTTTATTAGCATTATCAAGTCAAATCAATTATTTATCCATAATATTTCAGTTTTTTATGTTTATCATAAATATATGACCATGAATTTCCTATTAGTCTATGCTTAATACTTAATCAAATGCGAAGCCTTTTCTTTGATTCTTCCTGACTCTCTATCTCTCAAGAATTTATATTCTTCTAACATCTCTTGTACTCCTTCATCTTCTTCTTGTTCTTTTCCTTCTTCCTCGAAATACCACCCTGGCAGCTTATGCTTTATATACTTTTCTCCTTCTTGATACGTCAATGTTGCTGGGGTATCTTTCGCTCTCTCAATAAGCTCATGAATCGTAAAATCTCTTTTTTCTTCAAAATTATAGAAATACTGGAAATCTACAGTATTTTTCCATTGATTTTCATATCTTTCTAAAATTTTCGAAAAATCAAACCCACTTTCTTTTTCAACCCCTCTTTCTCTTAAATATAAAATTTTATGATAAAATTCTTTCCATCTCTTAACTTCATAAAAAGTCTTTTTATCCAGCATTTTATACACAATTTGCCATATATCAGGGTCATAGTACTTCATTCTGTCCAATGTGTCAATTAGATTCAGCAGCTGTTTTGGTACATTTAAAAAGTCTAAATGGTGTTTTGGTGTATCTAAAAGTCTTGGTATTAAAGTAGTTTTCATATAGTTTTTTGCGTCGTAATCAGTTCTATTGTTATATGAAATTGCTTCAATCATCTCGATGCATTCTACTCCTTTTAGGGTCGGCAAACATTTATTATTGAATTCTTTTTGCAAGTTTTCAATTGTTTGTAGTCTTAATCTGTTTGATCGAAGTACCCCATATAAGCAGCCATAAAACATCCTAGCGTCAAAGTGAGTCCACCAGCGAATTGCTTGAAATTCAAGGGTTTGCCAAAGATCTTCGTCAAATTTGTTATGTTTTGCACAGTGGTAGAACATGTAAGCTAGAGCATGTGGTGCGATATCTTTTAAAGGGTTTCTTACGACATGGTTGACGAGTTTTTCAATATGAAGAGTATCATTTGTATTTTTATGATTTTGAATGCCAGATAGAGAAGTATGCTCTGCAAGTGGGTCGTCAAGGTTTTTGTGAAGCCACTTGGCACGATGCTGCTTTTGGACGCGGCGCCAGAGGTGATGGCCAGGAAGGCCTTTGTACCAATAGTTTCTTTTGAGTATGCACCACATAAGAAAATATAATTATATAAGCAATCCATTGATATTTAGTTTTAGATAGAAAATATTTAAGAAATTTATTAACCTAAAGGATTTTTAAGTATCAAAATATTTTTACTAGTAATTTACTCTTCTTTTTCCTGCTTTTCTTCTGTTCCACAGTTGATTATAGTGACTTTTTTCTTTGGGGTTCCATTTTGTGTGCCCTGAGCTTCAATCATTTTGAGAACTTCGAAGCCTTCTACGAGTTTTCCAAAAACCACATGTTTGCCATCTAGCCAAGGACAAGGAACTGTTGTGATAAAGAATTGAGATCCATTTGTGTTAGGGCCGCTGTTAGCCATACTTAAGACTCCAGGCTCATTATGTTTCAATGTGAAGTTTTCATCATTAAATTTAGCTCCATAAATAGAAACACCACCAGTTCCATTCCCTTTAGTAAAATCGCCTGATTGGCACATAAATCCTGGGATTATTCTATGAAATTTGACGCCTTTATATTGCATTGGAAGTCCTGTATCAGTTTTTCCATAACCTCCAATGCAAAGTCCTCTGAAATTTTCAGCAGTTTTTGGGACTATATCAGCACGGAGCTCAAATAGCATGCGGCCAACCTGTTCGCCTTCAACAGCTATGTCAAGAAACACACGAGGATTTTTTTTAGTAGAGAAGAACCTTACGATGCGGAACATTTTCAGCCGTATGATATTTAATTAATAAAATCTTGTAATAAAATGACGGCAATGAATAAGAAATAATGGATTTTGGATGAAAAAGTGAAAAATATTATATGAATTTTACATAAATAAAACAGAGTCAGAATGCTCTGGGAGACTGGGCTAATAATTTATAAATAAAGATCATTGAAAATAAACCGTAAAATAACTAAAGATTACTTTGACACTTCAATTATAAATTTAATAATTTTCTATTGAAATTAGCTTTTTAAAGATCTTCTCTGCCGTATTTTGCTGTCTTATTTTCTTTTTTAAGCAAATCTTCTAGTTCATTTGATTTAAATGGCATAGTCATTAAATATGGTTTGATTCCACAAGTCTTAAAGTGTTTGATTATTTTTGAAGCATTTTCATTATAAGTTTTTTGTAATAATTCCACTTTTTCAATCATTTCTTTCTTAATCTCTTTTATCCTTTCCATAGTTTTATTCAGAATTTCTGGGCATTTTTCTCCTTCTTGCTTAAGTGCTTTCATCATAACCTCATTATATGCATCTTTGCTTATATCTTCTGAATTTTTATTATCCCACCCAAAAATGCTATTGATAATTTGTCCTATTGATTTTCCAGTTTCTTCTGGATTTTTTTTCCCATTTAAAAACTCTTCTGAAATCTCATTGATTTTTTCTTTGTGCAAATAATATCTATAAATTGTGTATTTAATTCCATTCACCGTCAAAACAGACATGATTTTATCAAGACCAGCAGAAAAAGGGCAGACTTCGCCTAAGGTTTTTATGCTGGTGATTAATGGCTTTATTTCAAAAAAGAGGCTTGCTAGTCCCATGAGATTTCCACTTGATATTTGAGATGCCTTTGAAATAATTTTACTTGTGTCATCCATAATGCTTGTAATTCTTTTAGAGCATTGAGAAATTGATGATTGGTCAGCGATTTCATTAAAAATTCCACCTATAGCAGTGAAATAGTCATCATTTGATGTATAGTTTTGAGCTTCCAAGGGGAAAATAATTTTCATTAATGATCCTGCGTTTCTTCCAGCAAGTTTGAAAAAGCCCATCATTAAATTTCCGTAGCATTCTTTTACAAGTTCGCTAATTTCTTGGCTCTTAGCCAAAATATTGGCGTAAAACCCAATATTTATAGCATTATCAGCTATAATATGTTCAGGAATATTAAATCCAGCATCACACACATTTGAAAGCCTAACTATATCATCGACTATTATATACCCTGTCAACGCAGCATCAAATAAATTATAATCTTTGACTTTTTGATCAATTGTGATCAAATCATCCTCAATTTTTTTTAGGAAATCTGGATGCATGCACCTGGAGAGATCTACATTTTCTACTCCTGTATAAGTCCTAAAAACCTCCGTTATGAATTCCTCAAAAAACAGCAAACTTCCATCAAACCCAAAAGTATGATACTTCACAGCTGAGACTACCGTGAAAAATCCAGCAATCAAAGCCAAAAATCCCATATTTTTATTAATCTCCTAATTTATCACATTAAATTTATTTGCTCACAACCCCTTTATGATGCTGATTACAATATTCACAATGATTTGGGAGTTTTCGGTAATCTTGTTCTTTTTCACAATACATGCATACCATTCTGTGGGCATATCCCCATTCGTGAGTTTCTTTTTTGTCGTGGCATTTATTACAGCAATAATATTGTGAGCAGCAGCTTGGTACCATCCAGTAGGTGACATTTCGGTAAAAATCACATTCAATTGGAGCAATTATGCTTCATTTACCGATTTTTCCGAGATTTTTGATGAAATTTTCAGCGGTGTCATCCATTACATATTTTATGTTCATTTCTGCTGCTGGTAGATCAGGAAGCTGGGTAATTGGCTTTAAGTCTTCTTTATCAAGGTCACATTCGCTGGTACTCATTAAATGTTCAAGGGTAATATTAGCGGCATCATATAGCTCTTGTGCTTCTTCTTTTACTTCTTCAAATTTCTCGATTTCTTCTTCTGCTTTATCAATAATTCCTTTTTCTAAAAAATCTTGACGATCTTCTAATGCTTTTTTTAACATACTAAATGATGTATGGATTTCTGACAAAACTTTTTCTTTTTTCTCACTAATTTCTGTAATTCTTGCATTAACTAAGCCTATATGGCTTCTGCATTTTTCTAGATTTTCCTCTGCTTGTTTTCGCATTGCGGTTAGTCTTTCAGATGGAGACAATTTGAGGTATTTTAAGGTTTGGGACATGTCAGATAATTTCTCTATAAGCTCTAAGATGTGGAAGGAATGAGAAATTTGGTGAATTTGCCGATTATCAAATTTTCGGTCAAGCGGACAAGTGATTTTTCCTGTAGTTTTTAGCAAATTTGTTGCGCATTTTTTGCAGAGAGAATGGCCACATAGCAGAACGAGTGGAAGATGAGAAGATCTATCATATTGTTCTACACATACAGGGCATTCTAAGATTCCTTCCATAGTAATTATTATTGAATTTTGAATAATAAAAGAATATTTATAGATAGAAAAGAAACAAAAATATATTCAGTAAGAAAATTTATGGATCTTTTGTAAATAATATGAAAACTGTCCAGATAATTCCTAGTGCTCCTAATCATAATTTATGCATATCGCTTGGGTGTTATGATGAAGTCTTTTTGTTAGCATTTGGGAGTGGGAAAAACATAGTTATAGTCAAAGCCAATACTTTTACGACCCATCAGGTCTTATCTGGGTTCCATCAATTTGATGTCTCTTCTGTTGGCTGGGCAAGGACAGGAGGTAAATTAGCGACAGGAAGCCACAACTTAATTGTAATATTTTGTCCAAAACTAAGGTCTATTTCTGATTGGGAACCAAAAATTTATCTCAAACCTGAACATTCTCCCACAAGTTTATCTTGGTCATTTTTTGGTGATATCCTTCTCAGTGTCAGTAAAAAATTATGTGTCTGGACTTTTGATTCCAAAATTTCTGAAGAAATCGAAACAATTGAGCAACCTTTTTGGTCAACAAAAGTGACCTACGACAAAGGAGTGATTTCACCAGATGGAAGACTAATTGCAGTCTCAAAAAATGACTCAAAAGTGATGGTTTATTACAAAGAAGGAGACTCTATTGAAGAATCCAAGCTTCAAACAGACGCTTTGAAATTCCTCAGACTTAACCATTCTTCATATGTGACATGGCTTGATTGGAAAGATATCAGTGTTTTCAAGCTTTATTTAAATAAATACAACCCGAATTCATTGTTAACCATATGTGAAGATGGATGAATTAGGATATGAAGCGAGTATTCTTCACCTCAAGGGATCGGATTTAATGTCCTTTTTCAATTAAAAACTGATAATGGTATGGCAAATTGGCTACGTGATTTCAGAAATATGGAAAATAATATCTCTTTATTAGCCCAAAAACAAGATGCACTGCGACAACAGCATGGGGATATAGAATTTACTATGAATTCCAGGTCTTGTTTAATAAGATCACAAACAATTGAGCCTGACAAAACTTTATATGGAGCCATGATGCGTGAAAAAACACCTGTAGAATGACTAGTAGTCGCTGAAAAAGAAAAAGTTACCTTTTATATGTGTGAAGGAGTCGGTGCTTTTCCTTTGACAGCTATCAATATAAAATCTCAATTTCAGTATGAACATTATTTTGGGACTGAAGCAGTTAGATGAATTCCTGCACAACTCCCATTTTTTGTAATAAGAGAAGTTGATGAAGTGCAAATAATTAGTGCTGATATTACAAGAGATTTAGTTAGATGGAGAAGAATGTTTCAAGCAGGGGCAAAAGATAGCCTTTATGCTGTATTAACTGGAGTTATGGGTGGCCATTTTGGTGAAATTATTCAAATAGAGACCCATAAATCGCTGCCTTTGATGTGCACTATAGATATTACAGGGGCAGTCAGGATATGGACTACTACCAGTGGAGTAAGAAATGATGAAAAAGCTATTGATGAATTTAGACATTGGGGAGTCCTTGAAGATTTTGATTATACGTATGTAAAATGGCTTAGAAAATTCGCTATGCTTGTATGTGGAAGACGAAATGGATTTATTTGTCTTTATAAATGATTTTCTGATACACCAGAACAGCTGAAACTTTTGACAATGCATTGGCAGACTATGCATTGCTGGATAGGACTGAGCGGAGAATGCGAAAAATTGAAGGTAGGGGATATAGAAGTGATTAAGCATACAACTTTTAGGTTTTTGTTGCTAGCGAAGTTTAAAGGGCTCGGATATATTATTTATGAAGTATTTTATGATGGACTTTTTAACTCAAAAATAATATACCAAGATGATAAAGAGTTCACGGATTCCAATTTTCATTCGTTTGTAGAAGGCTCTGAAGGAAATAATCCTGGAAAATTCGTGAATCATTTTATCCTGTTAAATAAAAACAAAATTGAGTCATTTTTAGTGAAAGAAAACAGCCTAGAATTGTTATGGGCGAGAAACTTAGAAGATGAAGCTCACACCATGAAATTGACAAGAATGATTGCAGTTGTCTCCCGCCAAAGTGTTCTTTTCTTGAATTTTGAAGGAGATGCGCTAGGTAAATATGATGCTCCTTTTTCTGGAAAAATAATTATCGATTTCTTCAATATTGGCTTAGCAACTGAAAATGTTATTCTTGGCCTTGACAAAAAAATCCTCATTATTTCTCAAGAATTTTTAAATAACGTAGAAGAATCCGATATGCCTTGAAGACTCGTCAAAGAAGTAGAAATAGAAAACGACATTTCTAGTATCGGAATTACTACGTTCCAACAAATAGTAGCAGGAAATGAAAGAAACTTAATGATATACAGAAATACATTTTTACAAGAAAATCTTAATGTAAATCAAGAGCCAAAACCTCATTATCATCCAACGATTTTATTTGAATTAATGAGAGGTAACCAAAATGAACTAGTCTTAATGATTTTAAAAAATTTAGAAACACAATTAGATGAAGGATCAGTCACCCACAGTTTGAAATTAAAAAGCCAAGAATTCCTTGAAGCAAAAATAAATGAACAAAAACCTCAAGAAGCCCCGAAGCCACAAGATGCTAGTTTTGATTGGTTTTTTGAATCTCAAGTCGTCCAAGCACCATTAGCGATGACAAAAGAAGAAGAATTCACTGAAAAAGATGCAAACAGGCTAAAAGAAAAACTGCAAACTCTAGAAGTAGAACTCCCAGGGATAAGTGGGAACATTTTTTCTTTGATTCAGCTGCAAAACGCTATTGACTGTTTCGCTTTTGTAAAAAACCAAAGCAGGACTATGGATGAATTTTTGAGAGTTTTTTATATTAATTGCAGGATTTTTAATTTGAATTTAGACCAAAAACAAAGAAATAAAACACAATGTTTGAATACAATGGATATTGCGTGGGCGTTGCATTCAGATCAACAAGATACTTTATTTCAGACTTTATTTACACAAGAATTGACGTGGCCACAGATGAGGATGTTTGGGATGGGAATTTGGTTGAAATCTATATGGAAACTGAAAGCGATGGTAGAAAATATAGCGAAAAATGAATTTCGGGCTAATAAAGACCCAAAAACAGTTAGTTTATGATATTTAATACTCGGAAAAAAGAATATTCTGATGGGACTATACAAAAATGACTACCAAAATCAAAAAATTTACACCTTTTTGCAAAACGATTTTTCCAATAAAGAATGACAAATAAAAGCCCAAAAAAATGCTTTTGAGCTCCGAAAACAAAGAAAATACGAGATGAGTGCCGCATTCTTTTTATTAGGAGACAAACTTATAGATGCAATAGAAGTTCTAGTCCAAGACCTCTGTGATCCTCAGCTCGCTTTAGTCGTAGCTAAACTTTGTGAAGGTGAAAATGGGCCAATTCAGCGGCAAATCATAGAAAAATATTTTATTCCTACCGCTCTCAAAGCAAAAGATCCTTGGCTTCTTAGCATATCATATGCATTATTAAATATGCCTGCAGAAACATTGGATTGTTTAAGTTTTTTTAAAAATGAGCAGCTTGAAGACAGAAATATCGAATTTTGGAACGAAAAAGTCCAGCCAACACTTTCAGGCTTCCACCCAACGATGACTTACTATATAAAATTACTGAAATCCAAAGTCCAAATAAAAAGAAATTTTGAAGCTAAAGGACTTTCATTGGAAAAATTCGAAAAAATAGAAAAAGAGATGGTATCAAGATGTGCTGAAAATTTTATTAATGCAGGGCTGTCTATAATTGCATTGAAATCTATAAAAGATGAGCCAGTTAACCTTGAGCTAGTAGACGAAATATTAAAAACACATTTATTAATGATAATCAGAGATACAGCTGGCAAAGAATGAAAAGAAAAATTCCCAACACTTGTATCAGAAATTAAGTATCTTACAAAAGCTTTTAATTTTTCTGAAAAAAGATTGATTGATTTCTTTTCAAGCTTGTTTTATAAGCGAGATTTACGTAATTATCAGTGTTCGCTACTTGCTGGTATGAATTTGATGGAAAGTGCTGCTGAGTCAGTTCTTCATATAGCAGCATTGGTTCATATTATTTTATCAAGATATTCAAGAGACCCGTTTTTTGAAATAAAAACAAAAACATTGACAAATGTGACACATGATGTTTTGAATTGTATAGAATTATTAAAAGTCCCAGGTACTGATCTCTATCAGCTTCCTATCAGCCAAAAAACTCATTTATTCCATATGGCATTTAGTTTATATCTAGGGTACTTTATTCAAGCATATCTTGGTGGTCTTTGGAACCAAGCGATTTTAATTCTCCAAAAGCTGCAAGATTTTTTGCATAATATAAACTCAGAAAATTACGTAGACATAAAACTAGACGAACACAGAGTAGTCGTAGAAAATAACATTGTTACTACATGGCTGAGATTCCTTATAATGAATAGACTGAAAGAAATTATATCAGAATTTGATTATAAAGAAATGGATGCTTGGATTGATGAAAGTTTATATAATTATAACTTGCTATTGAGGCCTGGACAGAGATACCCCTTAAATAAAGACATGACACCTTTGCTTTCTATAGAAATGTCACTTGGGCCAGGCAGAGGTACAAAAAGAAGGCCATTGATGGCTGTTTCGAGGCTTCTTGAAAGAGTTTCGTCATGAAGAAGACGTCTGCTGTTAAGAGCTCAAAAAGCAATTTCTAATGAAACTATGCAAGAAGCCCAAAAGTACATAAATAGTCTTATAACTACTGCTAATGATCTTCCAGATGTGCTAAAACCGCATTTTGCTGATTCTTCGGCTTATCATATTTTTAATACATATGCTCATGGAATGACACAAATCCATTTATTGATGCAGTCTTCTGCACAAGGACTTTCTACTTTTATATATGAAAATAAAGGAAAGGTTAGTAATATGTTGGAAAAAGAAGGATTTATATATGAAGAAAATATGAAGGAAAATGCGAATATTTTTAGGAATGGAATTGAAATATATAGAAGTAAAGATCCAATATTTGGCTTCGCAGTAAACCACTGCAATAATAAGAGCATGGCTATTGCTCATGGTGGGAAAAAAGAAAGAATAAGAGAAATAAATATTGAGCATTCACTGAAATACAAAAAAAGAAATGATGACTTAGAAATAGACACAGAATATCCTGAAACTTGGCAAGAATGCATGCATTACCTTGATAATAAAGCTGGAGCTGGAGAATCAATATATAATCCTGCCATAAATTCAGCGATTTATACACTTTATGCACCCAGAACACAAAGTTTTATAGAAGAAATGGAGTTGCCTCCATCTGTATGAAATAGGACTCCTTTTGACGACCTTTTAATACCTCTTGCGTCAAATAAAAACCGATTTGATAAAGTCGATCGTATCTGTGGGCATCCTTTATTACCTCTTTATGTTACTGGTGATGAAAATGGTCTGATGACTTTATGGCAATATGAAGAGGCCAAAAGTTTGCAGGATTTTACTCCAAATATGACTTCTTCAAAGATAAATTTCTTATCATTTAACAGCTATGGTGACAAATTAGGTGCTTGTGATGATTCTGGGAACTTTTTCTTATATAAATTTGACTTACTTCCATCATCATTTTCTCCTCAATTAACTATGATGGGTTCTATTGGCAGCAAATCTTCTGCTTTTTGCTTTTTGAATCTTGGATCTGTTGTGGCTGTTATTGGTAACAAACCAAGAGGTTTTGTGTCAATTTATGATACTTTGGTGCCACTTTCACAGTCATTAATCCACACCGATGCAGTAGGTGGGACAACTCTGAATTACATTTCAAGATACCAGCAGCTGATTATTGGAGAAAAAAGTGGGAAAATGACAAGATATGATTTAAGAATGCAAAAAGTTATGGATAAAATCGATTCTGGCCATGATTCTATCAAAGATATCGTCTGTGATCCTACAGAAATCACATTTGCAACAGGAGGAAAAGAAGGATTAGTCAAAATATGGGACAGCCGAAGCTTTACACTGAGAGAAACAATTGAAGTCAGCAAGAAATCCCGAAGCAATAAAGCAATCACCAAACTCCAATTTGTGGAGACATCACTATTTGCTTCAGTTGAGGACGGTTCAGTTAAGTTATTAAGAATCACAACCCATTAATCTAATATGGAAATAAATGCGAGTTTTTAGAAAATTTAGTATTTCTCCTTGGGTAAGTTATCCAATAAATGACTTAACAGCTACAAAAACTCGAATTTTTTATTCTCTTCTTGACGATAACACTATGCTGAAGTTCACACCTATTAAAGCTGTATTTTCTAGAAAAAAAGACGAGCTTTTAGTTGTAAAAAGAAAAGGATTTATGAAAGTCGAATTCATTCCTCGAAAAATCGACTCAAATAATTTTGGTAAAATTGAAAATGATTACGATAGCGCCAAAATTTTTCAATTGCAACCAGAAGACATAGACAGCCTTCTCAAATCGCAAGATGGCACATATGACTATAAACAAAAAATCAAAAAGAATTTCAGAGTTCTCAGAGTAGAAAAAACCGAAGGGGACTGAAAATGAGCCGTTGCACAAACAAATACAACTCCAAATGGAAATTCACCTACTGGAAATGGGAAAATTGAGGTGGTTGTGAATGCACAAGAAATGTTTATAATAAAGCACTTTTTCAACGTAAAAGATATTTAGTTTACAATTCCGTACTTAATGGGCTGGCAAGTAATTAAGGATGATAAGTTAGCTCAATTCAGCATGGAAAGTCATGATGAAAGCTTGGTTTTTGATGAGGAAACTTTAACTTGCAATTAAATAAAAATAATCAGGCATTAAAATTACATTAAATCAACAGGTATCTGATCATATTGAT
>CATKHM010000959.1:0-12364 GCA_949751825.1 Blepharisma undulans | reverse complement strand
AACCTTACAATACGACTGATCGTGAGCCTATAATGCTCCCATGTGGGCATACTTTTTGTTCTCAATGCATCCAGACCTTATCAGCTAAAAAAATCATTACTTGCCCTGAAGACCCTTCCCACACGACTGATGTCTCCTATCAAAAACTCCCCAAAAATTATGCACTTTTAAATCTTATGTGAAAATCTTCAACAAAAGAAGAATGCAGTGAACATAAAAAGCCTTTAGATTACATTTGTGTGGAAGATAAAATAAAGACTTGTGCGGATTGCGCTTTATTTGGAATTCATAAATTTCATGATATTAGACCTATCCAAGCTTCTACAAGTGAAATAGCGATTAAGGCAGTTTATTTGATTGGGATGTCAGAGCAAATAAATCATGGGATATCGGAGTATTTCAACGAAAATAATAAGCAAAGGATGGAGATTATTTATCAAGAATTTCAGAAAAAAAAGAGAATGCAGGAAAAAGAAATCAGAGAAGGCTTTCAGAAGTTGAGAAAAAAATTGATAGAGACGGAAAAACAGGCGCTGAAGCTGATGCAAAGGAATTTTGAGTTTATTGAGTATCATTTGGTAGCTGCAAGGGATATTCCAAAATTAATAGACTCACAAGCTACTATATGGAAAGAAAAAGTAGATATCAAGCTGAAAAACATCATAAATCACGCTGGAGATCCAAATTACATTCCAATTGACTTATTAGAGCAAGAATGTACTGACTTACTAGAAATGGGAAATATGATAATTCAAGATATGGATGGTCTCAAAGACATCAATTTTGATTTTGTTGAAAATATTATTCATCAAATTGATGTCGAATTCAAAGAAGAATTACTCTATAAAATATGTGATATTAGCCCAAATATCAATAAGCTGGGAGCTGAAACCGAAAGAAGAACTTACAGTCCAGGTGACACCACAAGTTTGAATGTTTCTCGAGACATAAGTTTTGATTATTCAAATATGAACAACGACAAAGTGCTTCATTTTTCTCGCAATTAATTGTATTATAAACAATTTTCAAAATTTTATTAATTAAATGAAAAATCCTTCAAAAAACAATATTAAACTTCTTCAACATTCTCCCCTTTATTTTTTAGCTTCATTTTAGTCGCATCAATAGCTTCATCTAACAAAATCAGCACATCAGATCTTGAATTATTGTTGGTTTCAGCACCAATCAACGCTTGGTAATTGCTTCCTTTCTTCTTAGGAGGTTTAGCTTGGTTCGTTATCACTTGAAAATTATACTCACAAGTCTCATATTCGTCACATTTGTACCAATTGTCGATTGTATATTTTAATAAATTTTTGGCATTTTTCTCTGAGGGATGCATACTTGTCACGTGTATAGCGATTTCTTTTTGCTGTAGGAATTTTCTATAGCAGTATGGGCATTGTAGAGATGGGTCAAAAGCTAATCTTTGAGGCTGATTTTTCATGACTTCGAGTTTTCGCTCATTTTCAGCGAGAGTGGAAACATATCTATTTATGGTAAACTCTTCAGGTTCTTTTTTAGGGCATTTGTGGAGGTTTAAAAATGATTCTTCAGTGAATTGTCGACTACATTTTGGACAAATGTGGGGCAGATTTTGGTCTTCGCCTGAGAAATCGAGTCCATCTAAGCTTTGCTTGAATTTGAAATTTCTGCATAATCTTCTAATTTCATAAATTGCAACAGGTAATGCCATTGAGTATATGCTTTTGCTCATGTAAATTCTTTGCTACTCTATATCATAGAATTGACCTTTTATCCTATTTATGGGTTTTTAATATGCTTCAATTGCATTTTATTAAAATGAAATTTTCTATTGATTCTATCAATGAAACTCAAACAATCCGCACATTTACTTGCTCAAACCATGAGTGCTCTCCTTTAAAACTTGCCTTAACTATAGCATTTCTCTCAATCTTTGGATTTTACTTGAAGCAATTCTGGACAATTCTTATAATCGTCTATCTCTGGCAAAAATACACAAATGAAATCATTGAAGAAACTTTATGCGTAATCAAAGGAGTGGGCGTTCAAATTACTCAAGTAAAGAGAAATTGAGGCACAAGCCACTTGTTTATAGAACTGAGTGATATTCGTGAAATAATTATCAATGAAGGTTTAACTCCATATGATGTAATCACCTATATTGGGATAATTCTACACAAACATACGAAATTAATACTTCCTTTCAAGAAATTTTCAATCACTCAGGACCAAGCTAAAGAAATATATTTGGGTGCTAGAGAACTATTATTTGAATAATTAATTATTAGTTTTAATAAAAAATTATAATATTGTAAAGATTCTTTGAGGATTTAATCGTCATTTTCTAATGTAATAGCTAGATAATAATTGTGGAGAGTTTCAAAAATCCTTTCTTCAAAATTTCTGCAAGCAACGTCTAATTCTTCAATTAACGCTTTTAGCTGTATATTTTTTGGATCTATATAAGCCTTGGTGAAGCATCTTGATATCATTGATGGTATTTTAAAATTATGATTAGTTTTATTTTGCACATCTGAACTACTATGAGATCCTTCATTTTGATTTTCAATCATCTGATTATCCTGGTTAATTTTCAATAAAAATGTTATTACACTTGATGCTGCATCAGAATAAAATTTTGCCAATGAGTTTGTTTCTTCATCGATGCCTATTTCTTTAGGAAGATTTTCTGATTCAATGCTGAGCCATATTGATTCAAGCGTAAAATAATCTTCAGTCAGCAGCTCCATGTCTAATAGCTCTGTATGGCCATATTTTGGTGAAAATCTATAAAGTATATTTGTTAAATTCCCGATTTTTCATTTTATCGCCAATCTGGACGCAAGAAGCAAAATTTGGGTTATTGAATGGTATTCATTATCCATCTCATTTATAATTGTTTCGCCATATTCTTCTATTAGATTTTTATCTTCAATATTTTCTATTGGTTTGTCTTTAATGCGATAATATGGATGGCAATATTTGATTACTGATAAATCCAAGTCTCTTTGTCCATTGTTTTCTCATTCTGAGTATATTCCGTCTATATCGCTATCTAAATCTTCATATTTTTTCTTTCCATGATTTTTCTGAAATAAATTTTACAAGTTTTTTCTTCAGATTTTCTTTTAGCTTCTTGAGATTGTATTTTGGCTTGCTATTGATTTCAGAAGACTTCTGGCTACTTCCAAAATTAGGTACAGAAGCATCTGTCATAGGTGATGGTGGCTCTGTGCTGCGGAAAATATTTTCGATATCAATATTTCTCTTAACATGATCAAAGATTTCATCAGTATGAAACCTGATATTATGCTTTCCTTCTTCAAGCAGAACTGATTCTTCCATGATAAAGGGATTAATATTGTTCTATATTTATCACTAATTTGTCGGAAAAAATGCAGGCAATATATATAAAGCAGTTAATATAAGTAGTGCTATACACAACATAAAAGAAGGATAGAAGCCATTAATAAGTTAATCTTTATATAAAAGCATATAGTTTACAAATTTCAACTATTTATTCTCTCCAGCTTTCAAGCATAATTAACTGGTATTTGCTATAATTAGCTTATCAAGCGTAAGAAATATACTCAAAAATTAATGAATTTATAAGATGTTTTGGTCATTTACAGCATTATTTAAGATCTTTTATTGAATTGATAAATAATGATATTATGCTTGCTTCCCTGAGCTTGAAATAACATTTGAACTCTTTAGAATAAATAAATGGCAACAGTGACTACACAAGCCTTCTTTGGGTTCATGGGAGTATCAAGTGCATTGGTTTTCGCTAACCTCGGTGCTGCTTACGGTACTGCAAAAAGTGGAGTAGGAATTTCCTCAATGGGCGTGATTAAGCCAGAACTGATCATGAAATCAATCATCCCAGTAGTCATGGCTGGTGTCTTGGGTATTTATGGCCTCATCGTGGCAGTTATTCTCGTCCAAAAAATTAACGACAACGACTATTCATTCTATGACGGCTACAAACACTTAGCTTCTGGCTTGTGTTGTGGTTTAAGCTCATTAGCAGCTGGAATGGCTATAGGAATTGTAGGCGACGCTGGAGTCCGAGCCAATGCACAACAGGATAAAATCTTTGTCGGGATGATTCTGATCCTTATCTTTGCTGAAGCCTTAGGTCTTTATGGACTTATTATAGCACTGATCTTATCTCAATAATTTAGACTTAAACTAGATAAAATTATTGCGTTACTTGAGAATTTTTATCTTGTGTATAATATTTGGAAATCAAATCATTTGTTTCATAATACTTGGCAGCGCAGCGATCTAAACAAAGCTTTTCTCCTGAGTTCAAGTCACTTTCAGTCTTGTGAGGAATGCAAATTTTCCAGCACGCATCTTGCATTTTCTTTAAGAAAGCTGCGTTTAACTTAGCCATCTTCGTAGCAGAGATTTCTTGGCTCATTTTATAATTATTTAAATATATAAATTACTTATGCCTTACTGCTTGTATTTTTCTCATTATTTTAGTTATGATTATATTATTCTTTATATATCATATCTAATTAATTAATTTACAAATATTATTATGGGTAGCTGTTGTGGAACCCAATCAAGCTATAGCAAGCTTTCCTTGAATTTGCAAGGAAAAACTATGGAAATTCCTAAAAAGATTACAAATTTCAATGAGCTTCAAACTGAAGCAAGGAAAAATTATCGCCAATTAACCAATAAAGAATTTACTATGAAAATCAACGAAAATCCTCTGACAAATGATAATTTTTTACAATATACGAAAGGAAAAGGAAAATTAACTATAAATATTGATATAGAAAACGACCAGGCTATCGATTTATCAGGTGGATACATAAGCATAAAATCAGATGAAATAGAGCATGCAGGTTTTGTTACAAATTTTAACTTAGTAATGACCACTAATAAAGTACTCTCAAGCCCAGAAAAAGCTTTGCAAGCAAAATCTGATCTCCAACTGGATCCAAAGGTATTTTTTTATCGAAATTCTGCGCTCTCATTTTCATTAGTCGGACTTCAAGCAGGCATACGAACTGAGCCTTTACCGATACTCTGTACCAAGCTACACCCTGGGGATAAAATATCTATCAATAACACAACAATAGCATTAATCTCATTGGACCCTTATAAACTCGTATACAAGTATAACGCAATCCCAGGAACTCCTATCCTATATCAAGGCAAAGTAGTAGGGATGCACATATCAAACAATATTGGGGTAAATATTTTAGGCGTTATTGAAGACTTAAAATCAGTGTCTACAGTCCATTTATTTTCTTCACAAATTAATGAATTTTTACGCGAGGTTATATTTGAGGAAGGAATTCCCAGTTCTGAGTCTCGATTTCATTTTATTTATTGTCCAAAAGAAAATGGGTTATCAAGTTATAACATAATTTCTCAAGAATTCAAAAATGTTGATATTAAAATACCTAAAAATTCAGTTATTGCTCAAGCTGAAACTGGCGCTTATATATCAGGTGGGAAAAGTGAAAATATAGCCTGCAAGAAATTTTATTTTTTTGATAGCTATACATTTACACTGTTTGAAAAGCATGAAATGATTACTGCAAGAGAAAACCATGCTATGGCTATTATGAGTACAGGAGTTTATGTGATAAGCGGATTCAATGGGAGTGAGCTTACTAATGAATGCGAATACTTCGATATTAAGAAAAATGTATGGTATCCTATATATCCTATAAATTCACCAAGAAATGGAGCCACTGCAACCTTGTTTCTTGAAAATTTGTATGTGGCTGGAGGATTGAGACCTAATGGAAGCTTTTGTGAAAATATTGAAAAGTTTGTTAATAATAGATGAGAAAATGTGAATATAAAAGTGCCAGAGTACATAGAAAATATCAAAATTTTTGGGGATGGGCAAAGTTTGATGATATTGGGGAAGTGCCTATGGAAGTCGAATAATCAGGAATGGGAAAGAATTTCTAATGAAAAAGAAGAGTTTCCAGGAAAACACATAGCTGTGATGATGAACAAGCTATATGTATTTGCAAATCCAAGAAATGTATTGATATGGGAAAATAAAAATGAATGGAGAAGTGTAGGGAGAGGGAAATAGAACTATCAGAATATATGATTATGTGAATTTTTAAAAATAAATTTATATTATAAGATTTATTTATTATTTTTATTTAATTTATGAGTACAAAACAGTTTTTATTTTAATACTTGGCTATATATTTATTCTTGAATCTAATTTATCTTTATTTGAAGAACTATTCAGAAAAATCTTGATGATTTTTAGAGCTATATGCATTATTTTATAAATAAATATTAGAAGCAAATTATTTAAAATTGAAATTCAATAATGGCATAAATGCAAAAGCAAAAACTTCTTATCCTGCTTGTTCTGGCTGGATGATTTATTTTGACAGTTTGTTACTCTTACTATCACGATACTTACAGTGATCAATTTGAAAAAATAACTAATATTTTGCACTCTGAATTATTTTTAGATGAGAAATCTTCTTCACAAACTTCATATCATGCAAGCCTAAATTATTTTGATGATGAAAACTCTATTTTTCCCCTAAACCTGTCTTGCAAACCTGATACTTTTGGCTACACTTTACCTGAAGCCAAAAGTTGATTTGAAGATAAAGATTACCCACGATGCGAGACCCTTTATAATAACACACCAGGTGTATTAAATCTAGACATAGAAAATAATGTGTTCACTATGAATTGTTCTGGGTATTTCGTATTAGGAAATCGTTATGAAGAAATAGGATCATATGCTACAACATCTCGACGAATGTATCATGATCCTGTGAGATTAAAATCAGAAGAGTATGCATTTGGGACCTGCAGCGAGACAAAAACCAAAGATTTTGAGCATTTTGTATATAAATTAAGGCCAGAACCGCTAGCATTAGAAAGAGCAGAAAAATATCTGAATGGAAAGCCCCTAAACATAGTTATGCTTGTAATTGATTCATTAAGCAGAAGAACTTTTCTAAGAAAACTACCAAAATCTGTAGAATTTTTGAAAAATTTAGATGAAAATTACTCGATTTTTGACTTCAAGATGAATAATGTCATGGGAAGAGACTCACATCATTTTTATATGCCAACCCTCTTTGGAGATATTAAATACAAAATTAATTTAGATTACAGAGGAGATTTGCATACAGAGAAATCAATTTGAAAATATCTGCATCAAAATGGATTTGTTTCTTTGTTAGGAACTGATATATGCGGAGATAGTGTTTCTATGTTTCTTGGGAAAAATCCTAAAGTTGATCATATAATGGGCACAATCTTTTGTGCAGCAAAAAAATACTATGGGTATCACCAAGACAAAACATCAGAAAGATGCATAGGAAATAAAAATGTGCATGCAATAATGATGGATTATATTTTACAATTTTCAGAAGCCTATAAAAATGTATCAAGATTTACTTATATGCATATAAACACAGGCCATGAGCCTACAGGTACAGTTATCTCTACACTTGATTTGGATTTGGTTGAATTTTTAGGCAGAATTTTAGGCAGAAATGAAGATTTAGTTCTCTTTATTAAAGGAGATCATGGCTCAAGGCATGGGGGTTGGCTAAAAACAAGTTCAGGTGTAAATGAGCATAGAATCCCTTTAACATTTTTGATTGCATCTAATTCATTTTTATCAAAAATTCCAGGAAGCGTAGAAACGCTCATTCAAAATACAAACAAATTGATTAGCAATTATGATTTTCACAGCACACTGATTGGGCTTGGAAACTTTTCTCAAGAAAATATTTCTTCAATGACATCAAGCAGATACAAATCATATAATTTATTTACTGAAATAATTCCCGATAACAGAACATGCATTGATGTTGGAATAAATTTAACCTGATGCAGCTGTTTACCAGTTGAATACTTGCCTGAAGAAAAATTTAATGCTCCTTTTATTCTAAAAATTGTATATCAAGTTGTCTTGAAGCTAAATTTGATAAATAATTGCCTAGGACAATCTGATGCTTGTGTGTGCAGGTTTTTAAATTTTGATAAGATCTTAAAAGCAGGGATTATTGAGCATGATGGTGATGCATTTTTTAAAATAACTTTTAAGGTTAAAGAAAGTGAAAAAGCAATTTTTAGAGCTGATATTAGGTTGTCTAAAGAAGATATGGGCGATGAGGTTACTGCTGATAATGATTTATTCAAAATAAAGCCAATGAAAATTGATGATTATAAGTTTTTCAAAATTTTGAATGTAAATCGGCTTGATCAGAGAGAAAATGAATGCAAAAACATAACAGAAAAATATGAAAAAGATCCTGATTATTGTTTATGTGGCTTTTAATGATCAGTAACAAAAAAAGCACAAGTTAGGTTATTTTAAATTATTTAAATATTTTCAAGTAAATATCATAATAATTAAATCAGTATTATAGCACTCATTCATCAATAAAAATACCTCAAAATTTTTCACACTTATTTTCCTATAAATGTTAATTTTTGGTAAAGCCTGCGGTGGCTCTCGGAAAAAAGGTCAAGCTCGAAAAGATCTCGATCTCAAAATATTAAGCCAAAGATACCGATTTTCAGAGGCAGAACTTATCCTCTACAAGCAACGTTTTGAACGCATTGCAAGAGGGCTAGGCTTCACTATAGAAGATTTCAGAGAAAACATGGGACTTCTAGGTATGAAATCAACCCGTTTAATAGCAGATAGAATTTTTGCAGTCATGAACAAGTCAAAATCAGGAATTGTAACCCTTGAAGAGTATCTAAGCTACACAAATATTTTAATGAAAGGAACAAAAAAAGAAAAAGCCCTACAAAGCTTCAAATTAATAAAAAATGCAGGAGAAGGGAATATTACTTATAGCGAATTTTCAAGCTGAATCATTAACGTATGAAAAATGTATAATACTTTGACTGGGATTGAGGTTTCTGCAACTCAAGATGATATTCGGTATTATTTTGATCTCTTAGATTCAAAAAAAGATAACGAAATTGATTTAGAAGAGTATACTGAATCAATGGAGAAAAATGAAAATCTGTTTGAATGGTTCGACTTTGTAAATAAACGAATTACTGATAAGATAAATCCACCTAATGTTGACCAAAAAAGACTTGAAAATATGAGCTACAAAGAATCAATTGAAAATATCGAAAATGACATCAATGACTGTCTGAGCGTAATCAATGGTTTAGATAATGAAAAACCAGATGTCTCAAAAATGAGAGCTTATAGCCAAAGCGGCATAAATTTCCCACTAAGGAGAGGAAGCACTATTTCAAATTATTCCAGCCAAAAATATGAAGTCAATGACAATAGTACGTCAGAAACTGATATCAATATTGGCAATGCAAAAGTTCCAAAAATTTTATTATCAGAATGCTCTGATGAAGAAAGTGATGAAAATGAAAAAAAGTTGGAAAAGCTTAAAGAAAAACTAGTTAATTTGCTTGAAAAATTAAAGATTTTCAAAGAAAGTGACTTATCAAATACTCATAGACAGGCTAAGGAAGATGATTTAGCTTTATCGAGTGTAGAAATGAAAATGCATAGAAAAGACTCAGCGATCCATTGGGGAGATCATGATTGAAATTTGGTTTTGAATATGATGCTTGGTATACAAAAAGCAGTAAAAGCATCAGCTGTTAATTTAGATCCAACTGCTGATGTGACGAAAGAAGAGTTCAAAGAAAAGTCTAAGCATAATGTTCTACCTGGAAAGGAAAATCAAAACAGAAAGGTTTATAAGTTCAGAGATTATGCGCCAATGATTTTTGAACGAATAAGAAGATTTTATGGAATTTCTGCAAGTGAATATACAAAATCCTTAGGAGTCGAAAAAATAATGCAAAGCTTAATGATCAATGAATTTTCCTCTCTAGAAGGTCAATGCTCATCTGGAAAAAGTGGAAGCTTTTTCTACTTCAGTGACGATGGAAAATACATATTAAAAACTTTAAAACGAGAGGAATATTTATTTTTAAGAAAAATCTTACCTGACTATTATTTTCATGTTATGAAAAATCCTCACACTTTAATCACAAGGTTCTTTGGCTTCCACAAGCTAATAGTAAGTGTTGGGCATATGCTTTATTTTGTCGTAATGGGAAATGTATTCAAATCTGGTCATGAACTGCAAGAAGTCTTCGATCTAAAAGGCTCCACATATGGAAGATCTACCAATCCAAACGCAGATAAATCAGTAGCCAGAAAAGACCTGGATTTTCTTCAATTAAATAAAAAAATTATCATTGGAAAAGACAGAAAAAGACTATTGATTCAACAAATAGAAAGAGATTCCGAATTAATGATCAGTTTAAATATCATAGACTACAGCTTACTTTTAGGTATACATGAAGTGCAAAATAATAGCGAAGTTATGAACAGGATTATGAATCACTCAGATTTTATCCCATTTGTAGAAAGAGATAATGGCGGAATTATCAGCAGTGATGGAAAAACACTTTATTTTATGGGGATTATAGACATACTGACACATTATGGAAGTAAGAAAAAAGTTGAGCATATGCTAAAAGCAGCAATTCATGACAAAAAAGCAGTTTCTTGTGCACCGCCAGGATTTTATGCACAGAGGTTTATTACTTTTCTTGACTCTTTGATTGAGTAATTAATTGTATAAAATTCATTAATTATTTAATTATATTGCTAATTACGCAATACTCACCCATTTTCCAAAGAATTTTTTTTCAGTTTTCGTTAGAAAATTTCCAATAATTTTGACTAAAGCATAAAGATTTTTCTTTCTCAAATTTTTTTCTTGTGATTTTGCCTGCCATGCAAAGAAAGCGACCTTAGAAAGATCAGATTTTTGCAATTTGGCGTTATACATGTAAGCTACAATTTGGCTCAAGCCTTCTGGGCATTCATCTTGAGTGACAGTTTTTAAAAAACTTGAAGTGTCCAAGGTTGAGTTATAAAAACTTTCTCCTGAATATATAAAAGACTTATCATAATTAGGGGAAGACTCAATTCTGCAGAGGGGTTTAAAAGAAAGCTGGTAAGATGTGAACTTTATTTCTTTTCGTTTTTCAGGAGTTTGGATAAACGATCCAGCAACTTGCTGGTTTCACTTAGTTCATGCTTGTAGGACACATATCATAAGAATGTGATCTAAGTTCCTCAGAGCTGCTTTAATGATTTTATGCGATTTTTTCAATGGCTCTGCTTTGTGCTCTTCCATGTATTCCAATGAACTAAATACTTTTTGTTTTGGTGTGAAAATTTTCACTGCAATAACTTCATCAACTCTTGTTACGATATTTCTGGTGACAGTCTCAATTTCTTCTACTTCTTCAATATAATCTGGGCTTTTCCATGTTTCAAAAGCTCTCATGAGATCTCTGTTAATAATAAAATTTAAATTGCGTAGAATTGTTTTCCTAAATACAAATCTTTCAGAGTTAAGCAAAGCATCGTCTCTAGGCAATGATTTCCATCTAAAAAATGCAGTTTTTATATTATGCTTTACGATGTGCGCTAAATTCTGTAAATGAGATTTTCCATTTGTCTCTTGTGAAATTTTTGGCTTTTTCATTCTTACAAGCCAAGTTCTCAAGCTTTTTTTAATTAAATGCAACAAATGCTGCAACTTACACCTAAAAATCGTCAGTTTAAAAGATCTCTGCTTTATATCATCAAAATGGCTTCTTTTTTTAACAGCGAACAATTTAGATAGTCCAAACAGTGCTACATTTTGTGCAGTTGACACATAATCCTCATATTTTCGCTTAGTTTCGTTAATTTCGTCTTCAAGTACGAGCTGTTTTCATTTGAAAAATCCTTCGCACATGCTTAAATATGCATTTGTATTATAAAACTGCACACTTGCTAGGCTGAGCCTTTTCAACCATTTCATTGCACTTTGGTGATTTAGAATTTCATCAATTTTATCATTAAAAACTTGAGTATTTCCCTTTCACTTGATAAAAAATTCTTTCTCAAGCCCATGATATCTTAAGGATCCACACCGAATGACATGATCTAGTACTCCAACTCCTGATATTAGCCGTGAGTGAGGCAAAACTTTATATTTCGGGACATGCACATGAGATTTCACGCTCTGAAAGTACCATCTATATAAAGCATCTTGATCTAACTTAATTTTAACTGACATCATCATCCGTTTGACTGATTCCATAAGAATATTCTTTTTTTCCAAGGGTGTTAATTTAATTTTTTTGAATTTTTTGTGGACGTGTGTACGATGAGATTTTATCCTTAGCAAATTAATTTGATGCTTTTCAAACAACGGATGAACTAAAAGCTTAAAAATGTGATTGTAACGTCTTCTCATTACTTTAGTAATGGAATGCGAAAAAACTATAGCTTTGTATTCAATAGAATCGTCAGCATAGCCTATAGACTCACTATGAAATGTGGATCCAT
>CATKHM010000958.1:0-12366 GCA_949751825.1 Blepharisma undulans | reverse complement strand
TATTTTCCATTCCTTCAATTTCTTCTTTATAAGCGTTTCACTGAGTTGCTTGTTCTTTATCATATACAGTTTTCGATATTTCTTCCTGCATTTCTTCAAGGTCATGGGCAAATTTTTCTTCAAGAATTTTGGTTTTTATCTTTTCTTGTTCTGCAAGCTCAGTTAAAATTTGCAACTGTATAGAGATTTACATGATCTTTTAAGCTTTTGAGGGTGCTTTCGCTTGACTTGTTTAATTCTGAAGCAATATTTATGCAGTCGCTGAGGTCTTCTCTGACCATTTGTGTTTGGTCTGAGAATTTTTGAATGTGATTTTTCCTGAAGCTTTCCAGAGGAGTTCCTGGCTTCATTTTTATAAAAATTAATGAATTAAAATCTTAAAGAATTTATTCTGGTTTAAACTTTTTGCCTACCCATACTGCCAGTTGTGTGTTGTATTTGAAAAGAAGGAAGAAAAATAGACAAGCGAAAAACATTAACACATATTTTTGCCAATAAAATTCTTTGATTTCTTCAAGAGTGAAGCAGAGACTTCTGTGCTGTTTTTCTGATTTAAAGTTTCTTTTTGTGATAATTCTATCGAATTCTCTGAAATCGCATTCTAAGCCACACTCAGGAACTTCAATATATGAATTTTTTTGCCAAAATCTTATTCTATGATCATCACCGACTCTATGCAGCTCAATAAAAAGCGCTAACCCAGGAGACGAAGGAGAATAATCCATCCCCAGAATCCTCATTATTGCCATATACCAAGCATCATCTCCTATATAAATATGCAGCCTCTGTTTCAACAAATGTGGCCTAGAAACTGCATGATTCAACGATCTCAGCAAATTAATCATCATTTCATTAGTCGCTAAAATCCCTTGATCTCTAGAGCCGAACATAAGTGTGTCTTGAAATCTATAATAAGCTTCAATCACAACTTCTGCTTCTTCTTTTGTTATTTCTCCCGGAAACGAAATTCCTCTATCTTTATATGACACTAAAACGCTTCCTAATTCATATATATTCCATATATCGATACCATCCCCTATCAATTTTTCCAAATTTTGTTGATAAGCTAAAATTCTTCCCCAAATCTCTTTCCATACCTTATGTTCAAGTCTATAACTCAGCAGCCAATTTATTCTTGGGCAGGCTTTTTGAGGTTTGAATAAAAAATCATCCACTTCGCGGGTAAAATTAATGTTAAAATCGTATGGTTTTCCATAAATTCCTTCAAGCTGAGCCTTTGTGCTTGAAATGCAGGTTAAAGAATTGCAGGATTTTGATATAATGTCTTCTTCAGTATAATAAGGATGGATAAGAAGATGGTATTTCTCTTTAATTTTCTGGCCAATTTGCTGATGTTGGTCAATTCCTTCTTTTGTAAGAGAATTTGGCTCTTCTTGTAGAGACCACGGGTATATTTTTGATAGTGTTTTTAAGCCTTCTTTTGAAATTTCAGTCACAAATAAGAGTTCTGCAGATGCAAATGCAAGAAAAGTCACTTGAAAGAAATTCATTTTATTATGTAATTAGGAATAAATCAAAATAAATTTAATAAGAAATTAAAGGGATAATAATTTTAATTAATAATTAAAGCGTGGATAGCCCTATGAGTGACAAAGGACGCAGTTTTATATCAAAAGATACCGATTCCACACTTCAAGGCTCTCATTCTATTGGTTTTATTCCCAAAGTTAGGAAATTTTCAGAATCCACCTCATCTATAAGAATTGACGAAAACAAGCTCAATAAGTCTCAAACCCTTCCAGCTGAGAAAAAAAGATACAAAAAATCCAAAAATAAATTAATTGATGAACTAAATCAGCTGAAAGAGCTTCCAATATATAGCCAAGCTCTTGAAGAAGCTATTCGTCTGGAAAAAGAGCTTGCTCAAGGCAAAACAGTTGATATTACGTTTAGCATGCATTATACCACAGCGTTTGGGGAAAGAATGATTATTTTGGGAGGTCATGAAGTGATGGGAAATTGGAGATCAGATAAAGCACTGGATTTACAATGGTCAACTGGGAATATTTGGAAAGCAACTATTAGTTTGAGTCAGAAATCGAAAGATATTGAGTATAAATATGCAATTGTGAAAGGGCATCTTGTGAAATGGGAAGGAGGAGATAACAGAATTTTGAGGCCAAGTGAAGCTGTGCAGTCGGGGAATAAGTTATTGCTGAATAAGTTTGATATTTGGAGGAGATAATTAAAATTATATTTGGTAATGATTTATTTCTGTGAAAATTTAAAAAAATCATAATGCAATAATATGGATAAAAGTAGGGTATGTGACCTTTCCACCAAAAGAGACTTAGAGCCAGACGACTATGATGAATTGGATTTTCCAAAATATCTTTTCCACCCTGGAAGACTCTTTAAGACCATTTGAAATATGATTATTTCTGGACTTTTACTTTATACTGCATTTGGTATGACTTATGCATTGTCTTTTATTGAAACTTCCATGTATGATACATGATGGTATGTAGAAAATATCCTTAACGGTGTATTTTTCTGTGATATTTTAATTACTTTTAATTGTGCTTATGAAGAAGATGAAGTTCTTATAACAAATAGATGGAAAATATCTTGAAACTATGTGACTGGTTGGTTTTGAATTGATTTAATTGCATGTTTTCCTTTTTATTTGTGAGGAAGTGGAAGGTCCAGCTATAGTGGATTGCTAAGACTTGCAAGACTCCCTAGACTCGTGAAACTGTTGAGGCTTAGTCGTCTTTTTAAAATGATGAAAGGAAGCAGAAACAACGAGTTCATGCAAAAAGTCGAAGAGTTTTTAAGCATAAAAAGAAGTGCCATGCGTCTTTGCAGCTTCATTCTACTTGTAATCGTTCTCCTCCACTTAGTAGCTTGTTTATTCCACTACGCCTCAAAATTTGAAGACTACAGCTATCAAACCTGAGTAGTTGTCAACAATTTCCAAGACTTCGAAACCGGCTCTCTCTATTTACGCGCCTTATATTGAGCCTTAACCACCCTTGTAACAGTCGGCTACGGCGATATCACAGCTCAAAACACCACAGAACGCTTAGTCTCCATTATCTGAATGGCATTTGTCCTTTTCTTTTTCACTTTTGCTATCAGCAGCTTGTCAACCATGATTTCTGGCATAGACACCAAGGCATCTGTGACTGAACAAAAATTGGCCTTAATTGAAGAATTTTGTAATGAGTCAGGTGTTGGATTTGCCTTGAAGAAAAAATTAAAAGATTCGCTGATTTATTCAACTGATAGGACTGGAGGAAGCTTATATGATAAACAAAGTGTGTTTATGGAATTACCGAGGTATTTAAGATATGAAGTTTCCATGTTTATGCATCAAGGAGCGGCAAGGACATTGTCTTTTTTTAAAGATAAAGACCCGGTTTTTGTGTCTTCGGTGGTGCCGTTTTTGATTAATCAGCATTATGCAGCGGGGGATATAATTTATGATGAAAAAGATTATCCGGAAGAGATGTATTTTGTGTTGAAAGGGAGAATTGGGTATGTGTATAGTGGAGAGGATTCTATAATTTTTAAACATTTAAGGGCAGATTCCTATTTTGGAGAAATTGAGATGTTTAAAGACATAAATCGAAGATTTACCGTCAAATGTATGGAACCAACCGAATTATTGGTCCTCGAAAAGAAAATCCTTAAAGAAGTACTCTCAAAATTCCCGAGAGTTGCTTTAGAAATGAAAAAAATAGCTGATGAGCGAGATCTAAGCAATTTAATCGCAAAAACAGAAATGAAAGAAATCGCCAAATTACGAAAATCAGGCGAAATCACTCATTTTACCCACTCAGAATTGCGAAAATACATCAAAGATAAATGTGACGAAGCCAAACTCTCTTGAAAAGACGAAAAACATGAAGAAATCGATTGGGCAGAACTCTACGAAAAAGCAAGAGTCACCAAAGAACGTGTCCAAAAGCTTAAAAATCTCCATGAAACCTTAAAATCCACCGTCGAAAAAATCGCAGAAACCTGGAAAAGCAGTTGTTAATTATAATAAATTAAATGGAAAATCTTGTGATTGCTGCAGGTAGTGACCACGCTGGATTTGCATTAAAAACAAAACTTGTAGAATATCTACGAGAAAAAGGAGTCACCGTTATTGATGTAGGCTGTTTTGATGACAGTATGGTAGATTATCCACATTATGGAAAATTTGTATGTGAAAAAATCCTTACAAATGAAGTCAAATTTGGGTTAGTTGTATGTGGGACTGGTATAGGGATTTCTATTTCTGCTAATAAATTCCCTGGAATTAGGTGTGCATTGTGTCATGATTTTTGGACAGCGGAAATTGCAAGGAAAAAATATGATAGCAATGTAATTGCGATTGGGGAAAGACAGACTACATATTTTGTGGCGGAGCAGATGGTAGATGTGTTCTTTTCAACACAGTTTGAGGAGGAAGAAAATGATGTGAGGAGAAGAGATATGATAGATGCAAGAGATTAGGATTAATTAAGGTTTATTATGCAATTTATCATTTTCAAGCTCTAATAGCATTTTTTCTAATTGAGTAGAAAGTTTGAAACTTTTTCTGCCTTTGTGTGTAATAGTTATTGCTTTTGCTAAGGAAATTTGATACTTTTTGATAAGATATAAAGCTACAACTGCGCATGATCTACTCACTCCATAATAACAATGAATAAGCAAATTGCCTTCAGATAAGCATTTGTCAATTATTTTGAACACTAAAGGAATTGACTCAATGAAATTTTCAACGCCTGAATCATTATCAATAATATTTACTGTGTAATAATTTTTAACGAATGGATATTTTACTGGCTGATTGTTTGCACCAATACTCAAAATAGATCCTATACCATGCCTTTTAAGTAAGGTTGCAGATGAGGCAGAATTTAAGTCTGAAATAAATAATTCTCCAGTCCGAGATGCAATTGTTAGTTCTTCTTTAATAGGAATTCGAGAAAATGCTCCATTTTCTGATTCAACAATTTCTCTAAAAGGCTCATCAGGAGCTATTTTGCGTTCAATAATACTTTTCTTAAGCAGAAATCCAAATTTGCTAATTGATCTACTACTTCTAAATAGTACATTTTGTGTACATGACTGGCCTAAAGCTTTTGCAAAATGCAAAAGAGGCGTCGTTGACTTTTTTTGCCTTTCTTTTTCCTTCAGTTCTTTGGTTTTTTTCAATTTCTCCATCAAGTCTACCACTTGTGAAGAATTTCGAGTTTTTCTTTTATGTTTTGTTTTTGGGATAACAGATATTGATTTATTAAGCCTATCATTTCTCCTGATTTCTTGCCTTATTTTTTGGCTTTCTTCCGTAAAAATTTTCTTTAAATTTGTGTATTCTAATTTTGATGCAGTTGGTAATTTTTGTCAATGCTGGTATATAATGGAAAGCGTACTTGGGCTTGGATTTCAAGGAGTTTTGCTTATATTTGTCATACTTTTGCTTCTTTTCACTTCAATTTTTGGCCTTGGCTTTGAGATAAATGAAGAATTCATAGATGCCATAGTTTAATTAAAAGATTAGGTGAAAAAATTCTATATTTCATTTTCAATGATTATTTATTTTATTTATTCAATGTCTATTTTATTGAATTTTTAGAATATGACTTGTGATAATATAAATTAAAATTAATAAGAAATTCACTGATAAATGAAAGCATTTTAGGCATAATAAAAGATAGAATAATATCTTTATCATAATTTAATTATTAATACTGCAACAATTTTATATTTTCCAAATTCAAAATTTTAATATTAAATCCTGAGAATAAAATGAAAATTTTAGATAAAGATTCTGGGCTCAGTTTTAAAAAGAAAAACAGCTTCTCTTTATTTGTAAACCCAATTCGGCCTGGATCTCTGACTTCATCAGTATGTACACTATGCTCAGTTATAATAGGCTCAGGAGTTATGGGACTTCCATATGCTGTTCACAAATGCGGGCTTTTATTAGGAATTTTATTTATACTTCTCAGTGGTCTAACCTGTTCTTTTTATTACAAAATCCTTATAAATGCTGCCGATAAAACCAAAGAAACTACATATATCGGAATAGTTGCTGCTTGCTTAGGAAAAACCCCTCAAAAAATCATACAAGTTTCTTTAATTTTATATTCTATTGGAATTCTCTGTTCTTATCAAGCCATGATTGCACAATTTATAGACAGTTTATTACACTCTCTCAATATAATTCCATTAGAATACGAAAATTCTTGTAAAATCCCTATTACTCTTATAGTAAATTTATTGATACTTTTCCCTCTTTCCTTATATAGAAGATTATCGTCATTAAGATATACGTCAATAATAAGTGTTACCACAATTTTTTATATATCATTGATAGTCTTTATTCAGACTCCTGCTTATTTATCAAGAAAAAATGAATTTTGGGAACATTTTAATTGGATTAATTTTGACTATGGAGCGGTCAATGGGCTTTGTATAATTTTATTTGCATTTGAAGCGAGTAGGGCTATACCAATTGTGTATAGTGAAATGAAGAAAAGGAATCCCAATAAGATGGGAGAAATTATTGATAAAACGAATAAGCTTATTATAGCATTTTACCTTATAATTGGAGTTTTTGGATTTTTGTCCCACATTGACAATATGCCAAGGCTAATTGTAAGCAGAGAACCATTAGAAGAAAATTCAATAGATCTCCCTATGATTTTTGCTAAATTTTGCTTATCATTTACATTAATGCTTGGAGTTCCTGCTAATGTTCATATGACAAGAATGGCTATTTCTAATTTATCCGCCAAGCTAAACTCCAGCATAAACACACATATAGTAATAACTGCTTTTATTTTACTTTATTCTATTATAACATCTATACAAATTCCTGACGCAATTTCATATTTTAAAATTATTGGAGGAATATTTTCAGTGCTTATTGGAAAAATTTTTCCTACACTTATTTATTGGAATCTTGAAAGTTCTCTATATAAAAAATGCTTATTGTCTGCATGGACTCTATTTTTAACTATGCTTGGGATTTCAACAGCTTACGATGCATTAAAAGGATAAATTATTATTCTTGAATAAATATAATACTAATAACAAACATAAAATGCATCAAATAAATTATTATGGAAAATATATTGTTTTTATTTATTAACTCAAAGTGTTTCTATAATTAATTAATTTGAGGAGGAAGGAATCGGATATGATATTCAGAGGAATATGAATTGATGATTGCCCTCTGTAATTGGCCAAATCACCCACAGGGGTCGCTACTACTTTTAGCTTATATTTTCAATGTTTTTACTTCTTCTTGTTTGCTATTTTGTTTAAGCTTCTACGTTAACCAGTGAATTGTATCATCTTTTGATTTCTTAATTTTGTTATACTGACGAAATTTTTTTGCTTGCTTTAAGTCGCCCTTTTAGAGATTTATTTAATTTTCGTTATTATTCATGCTTTTTTCCAGGTCATCGACGAGCTGAGTTAATACTTTTGTCTCTTTCTTTAATGAGTTTACATCAGCCCACAAATGATCAACTCTTTCTGTTAATGACCTTATATCCCCCATTAGTTCTTTCTCAAATTTTTGAAAAAGCTCTTCAAACCTTATATCCCCCATTTTTTCTTTCTCAATTTTTTGAAAACTCTCTTCAAACCTTATATCCATGATTTCTTTCTCAATTTTTTGAGCTTCAATCTTTCTTTTCAGCATATCAATATCTTTTTCTTGGGTTTTTCTTATTTTATTCCTGTGATATATTATTTCCTTCATTTCAGCTAATTGGTATCTTGATGATATGAGCTGATAGTGTATTTTGCTTGAAATATGGTTACGAGGCTGCAAATCTTTTACCTCTTGAATATTATAGTCTTTGCTTTTTGCAGATAGCTTTGCTTGCTCTACATTTGAGTATAGCTCAGAGATTTTCCTTTTAACGTCTTCAAGTGATTTTGAATCTGAAGCAATCGAGCGAATAAAGCTTTCTTGAGCTTCTGGTTGTATTTTTAGCTTATAATTACTTTCTTCAGCTTTTTCTAATGTCAAAATGCTCGATTGTAATTGCTTTGGCTTAGAGACATTTTTTATATCTTCAGGCTCCATATTTTATTATGGATAAGCTTACTTGGCTGAAATTACAATCACATATCTGATTAAATAGAAAGAAAATGGGAAAATAACAGATACCAAAGATAAATTATTCTTAGATAAAATATGCTAAAATATTTGTTAAAATTCATCTTTTTACTAATAATTTAATTGATAAATCTCTTTTAATTTTCCATAAAAATCATTTTAATAACATTTTTAAATTTTTGACAAAATAAGATCTTGGAACTCCTGCAAATCAATTTCCCCATCTCCATTCTGGTCCGCTTCTCTAATAATTTCATTCCAAACGTGATCTTCAGCTACAATTGTCCCACCCAATACTTTTTTCAGTTCATTTTTTGAGATACTCCCACTGCTATCTCTGTCAAATAATTTAAAAGCAGCTTTTAAATTTTCTGCAGATAAGACTTTCTTAATGTCCATTGTAGCTTTTAAAAATTCTGTATAATCAATAAAGCCATTTGCGTCTGTGTCGACTTCTTTCATTATATTTTCAGACTCGCTTTCAGCATTTGCAGCTCCCATTGTGCTGATAAACTGATCCAGCAGTTCTGCTCTACTGATTTTTCCATCCCCATTTTTATCCATAGTCCTGAATACTTCTCTGAGTATTTTTGTGTCTTGATTCGAAATGCATTGAAGAGTGATAAAAGTATGAACTGCATCTCTCAACTTGCTTGTAGCATGAAAAGCTTTTAATTTGTTTATAATAGACTCCATTACTTCTTTGTTCGGCACAGGTCTATACACTCTTTGAGAAATCCACGTATGTTGTAATGCTTGTGAAGCTGACAATCTTTTCTTTTCAGGCGTCAAAATCAAGCATAACAGCTCTTTTGCGTCTTCTGATATTCTAGGCCACGGATCTCCTTCTAAGTCATATATCCCTTTTCTAATATTTTCTATAATAGCATCATCATTCATTCCATTAAAAGGCGGATATCCAGATAGCAATATATACATAATAACTCCGCAGCTTCAAACGTCACATTTTTCATTATAATCTCCTTCAATAACTTCTGGAGCTATATAATAAGCCGTTCCTGTGGTTTGTGTAATTGCCCTTTTATCAACGTTAAAAGTGGCTGTTCCGAAATCGACTAATTTTATATTTATAAGCTCATTCTTCTCTTCTAATAAAATATTTTCTGGTTTTAAATCTCTATGCAGTATCCCATGGTCATGCAAATATGAAACCGCTGAAAACAGCTGATGCATCACCTGAGCGGCTTGATTTTCAGTAAACGACGATCTTTTCGTTATCTCTGCAAATAACTCTCCTCCGCTGCAATATTCCATAACTATATAAAGTCTTTTACTATCCTCAAAAAATTCATAAACCCTTACAATATTTGGATGATCCAGTGACTTCAAAATAGCGATTTCTCTGTCCAAATTTGCCTTGGTCGATTCATTAGTCATCATATCTTTTCTGAATATTTTTACAGCTCTTTTTGCACCTGTGTCTCTATGAAAGCAAACTCTTACTTCCCCAAATGCACCTGAACCTATAACATTTGCGATTCTATATACTTCTTGGAATTTATTTTCGTTTTCTAGGACAAAATTAGATTGCTGGACAATAAGATCGTTCACTGAACTGACTCGGTGATCATCGTTTTTGCGATTTTTGCCTTTTTTTGTAGTAGAAGCGTTAGTTATTGTGACAGCGTTTTCGGGGTTTACTCCTAGATTAACTGCTCTTTTCCCTGCGTTTACAGAGCATCCCATTGTTTTAATACAAATTAATTGGTTTTCATATTAATAGCTGAATAAAAAATTGTATTTTAAAAATGTTAAAAAAACATATAGGGATTATTATTTTTTTTGGGTCAATATTTTTTTATTTAGTTTTCTTGTTTGGCTTCTTCGTGACTTTGATTTTCAGGCTCTTCAGTTTTTGGCTCTGCAGGCTCTTCATTTGTTTCTTCCTGAGGTTCTTTTGGGCTATCTAGTTTAGTATAAATATAAACCCAACAAAAAGTTTGTCTTAATGGATTTTCTTCAGATGACTTTGATTTCTTATAATCTGCGAGTTCTTTTATGCAGACAGCAAGCTTTTCAGGATCCTTCATAACTTTGTTCAAAGAATCCCCAGGGTATTTTGCTCTTATAATATTAATAAACTGCGCCTGAAACGATAATTCACATTTAATCACCTTTTCTTTCCATTCCCCATACTCTTCCAGTGCTTCATTAAAAACAGGTGACCTCGCAGTTTGTTTTCCATGTGTAATAATCACAACATATTTCTTCGCAACCCTCCCCATTTCTCTCACAAGTGCTGACGGCAACTCCGACCCTGCTTGACAAGCCAGCGCATCAAACGTCCCTTTATCCAGTACAAAATCAAAAGCTTGATCCTTGAAAAAAGTCTTTGTCGCATCCATCAACAAATAATCTTGGCCTGTTTTGTCCTTCATCTGGTCTATAACGACATCCGATATATCAATATTCAGGACATTATACCCATTTTCTCCCATATCTCCACTCAGCGTAGAGTTCCCGCATCCTACCATAAGAACATTTGCTATTGATTCTGCTGGAATATGAGAAACCAATATAGGTTTAAGCTCTTTTCAGCCTACATATCAGTCAAAAGGACTTGTATAGTCCCTAAACCTATTATTCCAGAACTCCCTTTGGGCATATTCTTCACGTAAGAAAACTGATGAATTTTCCATAATTAATTAATCTACTATTTGTATTGCTATTGCAGTGGCTCCTCCTGTGATTTCGCATGATAAGGCTACGCCTTTTTTGAAGCTTCTTTCTTTTAAGGATAAACTTAATGTAAGTAGCTGCCTTGCACTAGATGCCGCCATCGCATCTCCAATCGCCAATGTGCTTCCATTAGCATTTAAAAATTTTTCATCTATTTTTGACTGCTCTAAAAAAGTCATAGGCAAAGCTGCATAATAGTCATTAAGCTCCCAGAGATTTACTTGTTCTTGTGTTCATCCTACCTTTTTTAAAATTTTTTTGGCGATTTCATAATTCGCTTTAGGGAATTCGTTAGATTTTACAGCTATTTCTGTGGTTTCTACGATTTCTGCAAGAGGGGTAAGTTCAAGGCTTTTTAGTTTTTCTTCAGAAACTAATAATAAAGAGCATGCCCCATCAGCAGGAGTTGCTGTATGATAAGCCGTAACAGTCCCATTTTTATAATAAAGTGGCCTCGAATTATTATCTTTTTGATCAACTATTCCATAAATCTCATCCTTTTTTACCTCCCCAAAAGCAAAAATTTCTTTTTCATGGTAATTTCTTGCATAGGCAACATCTCTTTTTTTAAACTCATTTTTGGCATGCAAATCTTGGTCTACTTTTCTTAAATTTAATTCCACGATGGTTCGTTCTATAATTAAGCCTGCATGAGTATTATAAAACGGATTGTGGAGGCCATCTTTTATATAGCAATCTTCAACAAGAATGTCGCCTGTGGTAGGGTCTCGGCCTTTTTTTACGTTAAAAGGGGATAAGGAGGCGGAGTCATAGCCACCACAAAGGACGATATCGGAACAGCCGGATGCGATTTCTCGGTAGGCTAAAATGATACTTTTGGAGCCTGAACAGTGGCCTTGAGAAATTGTGGTACAAGGGATGTCGTTAGGGAGGTTTGCGGCGAGTAAAGCTTGTTTGGTGGGATTGTGGCCGAGACCTGATTGGATGCCACAGCCATAGATTAAGGAATTGATATCATGAGGCTTTATTTTTGAGTTGGAGAGAATGCCGAGAATTGAGTGGGCACAGAGGATAGGGGAAGGGACTCTGGAAAAAGTGCCAATTCAAAAGCCAAATGGAGTTCTTTTGCCTGCGACTAGGAAAACTCTATGACTCGCTTTTAGCATCTTATTATCATTGTATTTATTAAAATGGCATGAAAAAGTACTAATCAAAAATATCGCTTTATAAAATTAAATTAATCTTGCCGCAAGCATATGCTTAAATCTGGCATGAATTAAAGCATAAAGCCTATGTGGGAAAACTTTAGCACAAATCCTACACTTTGTCTTTTTTTTGCCTGTATAATTAGTATCAAAACACACTCTTCCGTCTTCCATAATCAAGTCAAGATGATGCTCAAGGGTATGCTTTTCGTATTCTTTATGATCAAATACTTTGGCTTTGCAATAAAAACAGATAGGGTGAATTTTTAAATGATGGGCAAGGTCATGTTTGCCTTCAAAATATTTGTCACAGACAATACAAAGATATTCTTGGCCTCCATGGAATTTCATATGTGTCATTACGTCTGCTTGAGAAGGGTAGGGCATTTCACAAATAGGGCAGAG
>CATKHM010000957.1:0-12369 GCA_949751825.1 Blepharisma undulans | reverse complement strand
TTGAAATATTTTGAATTTTTGGATTTTTTTGGATCAGTAAAATTTGTGATTATTGGGAAATAATGACTATAAATTTTAAAAAATAAATAAATTTTTGAAGTAAAATGAGTTAAATTGGTAAAGAAAACTGAAGATGAAACTATAGAGAAGTTGTATGAATAACTAGAACGAGGATATATAAAACTCAGTTGTCGTGCAAAATGTTCAGTAGAAGTTATAAACTTTCCTTAGAGAATTCTTTATAAAAATGGAAGCCAAATTTTATATAACTAAAAAGCTAAAAAAGAAAAGTCAAAATGCAGATAATTTGTATAGTAAATTTATTGATATCAGAGATTTTACCAAATATACAAGATATTGGAATTAAAATTAAAATTGATAAAAATAAATTATGATGTTTCTTATCAAATTTTTCATACATTTCGATCTTTTAACGTGTAAACACAAAAATTTGTATCACATAAGAAGGAATTGACATAAAATATAATTTTATTTTAATTAATAGAAATCTTTAGCAGCATCTTTTCTTTTTCTTTATCGAAGGAGTGCTGCTTTCTGTTAAAAAAACTGAATTTTGCATATGTTTCGGTGTGCTAACATCTTCGCCTGTATCTAGTTTTACAGCAAGATCTTTAAACATTTGCCCAACCCCGTAACTTGTTTTTGCACTCACTTTTCTATATATTGCACCGATAGACTTTGCAAAACTTTTGGCTTCTGATTGCTGAACGTCTTCCATCTCTACTAAATCTTCTTTATTCCCTGCAATGCAAACTACCATGTTTCTTGGCCCGAATTCTTTTAGCTCTTTATACCATCTCATGATTCCATCGAAACTCGACCGCTTTGTAATATCATAAACCATAATAGCTGCATTTGCATCTCTATAGTACATTTTAGCCAAGCTCTGATATCTTTCTTGGCCCGCTGTATCCCAAATATTGAATTTTATCATTTTTTCATTGACTTGCAGAATTTTTCCAGTATAAGATGCACCCACTGTCGCATTTTGTTCATCATTATAATCATCCTTTACAAAGCGTAAAACAATACTTGATTTTCCAACACCTTGGTCGCCTAGTAAGACAATTTTATATTGATCTTTTTCCATTAGACGACTTTATGAATTCAAATTATTTGTTTTTTTGTCATATTTCTCTGTATAAAATATTTTTTATTAGCATTATAAAGTCAAATCAAACATTTGTCCATAATAATTCAGTTTTTATATTAATCATAAACATATAGCCATGAATTCCTTATTAGTCTATGCCTAATACTTAATCAAATGCGAAGCTTTTTCTTTGATTCTTCCTGATTCTCTATCTCTCAAGAATTTATATTCTTCTAACATCTCTTGTACTCCTTCATCTTCTTCTTGTTCTTTTCCTTCTTCCTCGAAGTACCACCCTGGTAGCTTATGTTTTATATACTTTTCTCCTTCTTGATACGTCAAGGTTGCTGGGGTATCTTTCGCTTTCTCAATAAGCTCATGAATCGTAAAATCTCTTTTTTCTTCAAAATTATAGAAATACTGGAAATCTACAGTATTTTTCCATTGATTTTCATATCTTTCTAAAATTTTCGAAAAATCAAACCCGCTTTCTTTTTCGACCCCTCTTTCTCTTAAATATAAAATTTTATGATAAAATTCTTTCCATCTCTTAACTTCATAAAAAGTCTTTTTATCCAGCATTTTATACACAATTTGCCATATGTCAGGGTCATAGTACTTCATTCTGTCTAATGTATCAATTAGATTCAGCAGCTGTTTTGGGACATTTAAAAAGTCTAAATGGTGTTTTGGTGTATCTAAAAGTCTTGGTATTAAAGTAGTTTTCATATAGTCTTTGGCGTCGTAATCAGTTCTATTGTTATATGAAATTGCTTCAATCATCTCGATACATTCTACTCCTTTTAGGGTAGGCAAACATTTATTATTGAATTCTTTTTGCAAGTTTTCAACTGTTTGTAGTCTTAATCTGTTTGATCTTAATACCCCATATAAGCAGCCATAAAACATCCTAGCGTCAAAGTGAGTCCACCAGCGAATTGCTTGAAATTCAAGGGTTTGCCAAAGATCTTCGTCAAATTTGTTATGTTTCGCACAGTGGTAGAACATGTAAGCTAGAGCATGTGGTGCGATGTCTTTTAAAGGGTTTCTTACGACATGGTTGACGAGTTTTTCAATATGAAGAGTATCATTTGTATTTTTATGATTTTGAATGCCAGATAGAGAAGTATGCTCTGCAAGTGGGTCGTCAAGGTTTTTGTGAAGCCACTTGGCACGATGCTGCTTTTGGACGCGGCGCCAGAGGTGATTGCCAGGAAGACCTTTGTACCAATAGTTTCTTTTGAGTATGCACCACATAAGAAAATATAATTATATAAGCAATCCATTGATATTTAGTTTTAGAGAGAAAATATTTAAGAAATTTATTAACCTAAAGGATTTTTAAGTATCAAGATATTTTTACTAGTAATTTACTCTTCTTTTTCCTGCTTTTCTTCTGTTCCACAGTTGATTATAGTGACTTTTTTCTTTGGGGTTCCATTTTGTGTGCCTTGGGCTTCAATCATTTTGAGAACTTCGAAGCCTTCAACGAGTTTTCCAAAAACCACATGCTTGCCATCTAGCCAAGGACAAGGAACTGTTGTGATAAAGAATTGAGATCCATTTGTGTTAGGGCCGCTATTAGCCATGCTTAAGACTCCAGGCTCGTTATGTTTCAATGTGAAGTTTTCATCATTAAATTTAGCTCCATAAATAGAAACACCACCAGTTCCATTCCCTTTAGTAAAATCGCCTGATTGACACATAAATCCTGGGATTATTCTATGAAATTTGACCCCTTTATATTGCATTGGAAGTCCTGCATCAGTTTTTCCATAACCTCCAATGCAAAGTCCTCTGAAATTTTCAGCAGTTTTTGGGACTATATCAGCACGGAGCTCAAATAGCATGCGGCCAACCTGTTCGCCTTCAACAGCTATGTCAAGAAACACTCGCGGATTTTTTTTGGTAGAGAAGAACCTTACGATGCGGAACATTTTCAGCCGTATGATATTTAATTAATAAAATCTTGTAATAAAATGACGACAATGAATAAGAAATAATGGATTTTGGATGAAAAAGTGCAGAATATTATATGAATTTTACATAAATAAAAAAGAGTCAGAATGATCTGGGAGACTGGGCTCATAATTTATAAATAGAGATCATTGAAAATAAATCGTAAAACAACTAAAGATTAATTTGACACTTCAATTATAAATTTAATATTTTCTGTTAAAAATTAGCTTTTTAAAGATCTTCCCTACCGTACTTTGCTGTCTTATTTTCTTTTTTAAGCAAATCTTCTAGCTCATTTGATTTAAATGGCATAGTCATTAAATATGGTTTGATTCCACAAGTCTTAAAGTGTTTGATTATTTTTGAAGCATTTTCATTATAAGTTTTTTGTAATAAGTCATATTTTTCAGTCATTTCTTTCTTAAGCTCTTTTATCCTTTCCATAGTTTTATTCAGAATTTCTGGACATTTTTCTCCTTCTTGCTTAAGTGCTTTCATCATAACCTCATTATATACATCCTTGCTTATATCTTCTGAATTTTTATTATCCCACCCAAAAATGCTATTGATAATTTGTCCTATTGATTTTCCAGTTTCTTCTGGATTTATTTTCCCATTTAAAAATTCTTTTGAAATCTCATTGATTTTTTCTTTGTGCAAATAATATCTATAAATTGTGTATTTTATTCCATTCAGAGTCAAAATAGACATGATTTTATCAAGTGCAGCAGAAAAAGGGCAGACTTCGCCTAAGGTTTTTATACTGGTGATTAATGGCTTTATTTCAAAAAAGAGACTTGCTAGTCCCATGAGATTTCCACTTGATATTTGAGATGCCTTTGAAATAATTTTACTTGTGTCATCCATAATGCTTGTAATGCTTTTGGAGCATTGAGAAATTGATGATTGGTCAGCAATTTCATTAAAAATTCCACCTATAGCAGTGAAATAGTCATCATTTGATGTATAGTTTTGAGCTTCCAAGGGGAAAATAATTTTCATTAATGATCCTGCGTTTCTTCCAGCAAGTTTGAAAAAGCCCATCATTAAATTTCCGTAGCACTCTTTTACAAGTTCACTAATTTCTTGGCTCTTAGCCAAAATATTGGCGTAAAAGCCAATATTTATAGCATTATCAGCTATAATATGTTCAGGAATATTAAATCCAGCATCACACACATTTGAAAGCCTGACTATATCATCCACTATTATATACCCTGTCAATGCAGCATCAAATAAATTATAATCTTTGACTTTTTGATCAATTGTGATCAAATCATCCTCAATTTTTTTTAGAAAATCTGGATGCATGCACCTGGAGAGATCTACATTTTCTACTCCTGTATAAGTCCTAAAAACCTCTGTTATGAATTCCTCAAAAAACAGCAAACTTCCATCAAACCCAAAAGTATGATACTTCACAGCAGAGACTACCGTGAAAAATCCAGCAATCAAAGCCAAAAATCCCATATTTTTATTAATCTCCTAATTTATCACATTAAATTTATTTGCTCACAACCCCTTTATGATGCTGATTACAATATTCACAATGATTTGGGAGTTTTCGGTAATCTTGTTCTTTTTCACAATACATGCATACCATTCTGTGGGCATATCCCCATTCGTGAGTTTCTTTTTTGTCGTGGCATTTATTACAGCAATAATATTGTGAGCAGCAGCTTGGTACCATCCAGTAGGTGACATTTCGGTAAAAATCACATTCAATTGGAGCAATTATGCTTCATTTACCGATTTTTCCAAGATTTTTGATGAAATTTTCAGCGGTGTCATCCATTACATATTTTATGTTCATTTCTGCTGCTGGTAGATCAGGTAATTGGTTGATTGGCTTTAAGTCTTCTTTATCAAGATCACATTCGCTGGTACTCATTAAATGTTCAAGGGTAATATTAGCTGCATCATATAGCTCTTGTGCTTCTTCTTTTACTTCTTCAAATTTCTCGATTTCTTCTTCTGCTTTATCAATAATTCCTTTTTCTAAAAAATCTTGACGATCTTCTAATGCTTTTTTTAGCATACTAAATGATGTATGGATTTCTGACAAAACTTTTTCTTTTTTCTCACTAATTTCTGTAATTCTTGCATTAACTAAGCCTATATGGCTTCTGCATTTTTCTAGATTTTCTTCTGCTTGTTTTCGCATTGCGGTTAGTCTTTCAGATGGGGACAATTTGAGGTATTTTAAGGTTTGGGACATGTCAGATAATTTCTCTATAAGCTCTAGGATGTGGAAGGAATGAGAAATTTGGTGAATTTGCCGATTATCAAATTTTCGGTCAAGCGGACAAGTGATTTTTCCTGTAGTTTTTAACAGATTTGTTGCGCATTTTTTACAGAGAGAATGGCCACATAGGAGAACGAGTGGGAGATGAGAAGATCTATCATATTGTTCTACACATACAGGGCATTCCAAGATTCCTTCCATAGTAATTATTATTGAATTTTGAATAATAAAAGAATATTTATAGATGGAAAAGGAAGAAAAATATATGCAGTAATAATAAGAAAATTTATGGATCTTTTGTAAATAATATGAAAACTGTCCAGATAATTCCTAGTGCTCCTAATCATAATTTATGCATATCACTTGGGTGTTATGATGAAGTCTTTTTGCTAGCATTTGGGAGTGGGAAAAACATAGTTATAGTCAAAGCAAATACTTTTACGACCCACCAGGTCTTATCTGGGTTCCATCAATTTGATGTCTCTTCTGTTGGCTGGGCAAGGACAGGAGGTAAATTAGCGACAGGAAGCCACAACTTAATTGTAATTTTTTATCCAAAATTAAGGTCTATTTCTGATTGGGAACCAAAAATTTATCTCAAACCTGAACATTCTCCCACAAGTTTATCTTGGTCATTTTTTGGTGATATCCTTCTCAGTGTCAGTAAAAAATTATGTGTCTGGACATTTGATTCCAAAATTTCTGAAGAAATCGAAACAATTGAGCAACCTTTTTGGTCAACAAAAGTGACCTACGACAAAGGAGTGATTTCACCAGACGGAAGACTAATTGCAGTCTCAAAAAATGACTCAAAAGTGATGGTCTATTACAAAGAAGGAGACTCTATTGAAGAATCTAAGCTTCAAACAGACGCTTTGAAATTCCTCAGACTTAACCATTCTTCATATGTGACATGACTTGATTGGAAAGATATCAGTGTTTTCAAACTTTATTTAAATAAATACAACCCGAATTCATTGCTAACCATATGTGAAGATGGATGAATTAGGATCTGAAGCGAGTATTCTTCACCTCAAGGGATAGGATTTAATGTCCTTTTTCAATTAAAAACTGATAATGGTATGGCAAACTGGCTACGTGATTTCAGAAATATGGAAAATAATATCTCTTTATTGGCCCAAAAACAAGATGCACTGCGACAACAGCATGGGGATATAGAATTTACTATGAATTCCAGGTCTTGCTTAATAAGATCACAAACAATTGAACCTGACAAAACTTTATATGGTGCCATGATGCGTGAAAAAACACCTGTAGAATGACTAGTGGTCGCTGAAAAAGAAAAAGTTACCTTTTATATGTGTGAAGGAGTCGGTGCTTTTCCTTTGACAGCTATTAATATAAAATCCCAATTTCAGTATGAGCATTATTTTGGGACTGAAGCAGTTAGATGAATTCCTGCACAACTCCCATTTTTTGTAATACGAGAAGTCGATGAAGTGCAAATAATCAGTGCTGATATTACAAGAGATTTAGTTAGATGGAGAAGAATGTTTCAAGCAGGGGCAAAAGATAGCCTTTATGCTGTATTAACTGGAGTTATGGGTGGCCATTTTGGTGAAATTATTCAAATAGAAACACATAAATCGCTGCCTTTGATGTGCACTATAGATATTACAGGGGCAGTCAGAATATGGACAACTACTAGTGGAGTAAGAAATGATGAAAAAGCGATTGATGAGTTCAGACATTGGGGAGTCCTTGAAGATTTTGATTATACATATGTGAAATGGCTGAGAAAATTCGCTATGCTTGTATGTGGAAGACGAAATGGATTTATTTGCCTTTATAAATGGTTTTCTGATACACCAGAACAGCTGAAACTTTTGACAATGCATTGGCAGACTATGTATTGCTGGATAGGATTGAGCGGAGAATGCGAAAAATTGAAGGTAGGGGATATAGAAGTGATTAAACATACAACTTTTAGGTTTTTGTTGCTGGCGAAATTTAAAGGGCTAGGATATATTATTTATGAAGTATTTTATGATGGACTTTTTAATTCAAAAATAATATACCAAGATGATAAAGAGTTCACGGATTCCAATTTTCATTCATTTGTAGAAGGCTCAGAAGGAAATAATCCTGGAAAATTTGTGAATCATTTTATTCTGCTAAATAAAAACAAAATTGAGTCATTTTTAGTGAAAGAAAACAGCTTAGAATTGTTATGGGCCAGAAATTTAGAAGATGAAGCCCACACCATGAAATTGACAAGAATGATAGCAGTTGTCTCCCGCCAGAGTGTTCTTTTCTTGAATTTTGAAGGAGATGCGCTAGGTAAATATGATGCTCCTTTTTCTGGAAAAATAATTATCGATTTCTTCAATATTGGCTTAGCAACTGAAAATGTTATTCTTGGCCTTGACAAAAAAATTCTCATTATTTCTCAAGAATTTTTAAATAACGTAGAAGAATCCGATATGCCCTGAAGACTCGTCAAAGAAGTAGAAATAGAAAACGAAATTTCTTGTATCGGAATTACTACGTTCCAACAAATAGTGGCAGGAAATGAAAGAAACTTAATGATATACAGAAATACATTTTTACAAGAAAATCTTAATGTAAATCAAGAGCCAAAACCTCATTATCATCCAACGATTTTATTTGAATTAATGCGAGGCAACCAAAATGAACTAGTCTTAATGATTTTAAAAAATTTAGAAACACAGTTAGACGAAGGATCAGTCACCCACAGCCTGAAATTAAAAAGCCAAGAATTTCTTGAAGCAAAAATAAATGAGCAAAAACCTCAAGAAGCCCCAAAGCCACAAGATGCCAGTTTTGATTGATTTTTTGAATCCCAAGTAGTCCAAGCGCCATTAGCTATGACAAAAGAAGAAGAATTCACTGAAAAAGATGCAAATAGGCTAAAAGAAAAACTGCAAACTTTAGAAGTAGAACTCCCAGGGATAAGTGGGAACATTTTTTCTTTGATTCAGCTACAAAACGCTATTGACTGTTTCGCTTTTGTAAAAAACCAAAGCAGGACTATGGATGAATTTTTGAGAGTTTTTTATATTAATTGCAGGATTTTTAATTTGAATTTAGACCAAAAACAAAGAAATAAAACACAATGTTTGAATACAATGGATATTGCGTGGGCGCTGCATTCAGATCAACAAGATACTTTATTTCAGACTTTATTTACACAAGAATTGACGTGGCCACAGATGAGGATGTTTGGGATGGGAATTTGGCTGAAATCTATATGGAAACTGAAAGCTATGGTAGAAAATATAGCGAAAAATGAATTTCGAGCGAATAAAGACCCTAAAACAGTTAGTTTATGATATTTAATACTCGGAAAAAAGAATATTTTGATGGGACTATATAAAAATGACTACCAAAATCAAAAAATTTACACCTTTTTGCAAAACGATTTTTCCAATAAAGAATGACAAATAAAAGCCCAAAAAAATGCTTTTGAGCTCCGAAAGCAAAGAAAATACGAGATGAGTGCAGCTTTCTTCTTATTAGGAGATAAACTTATTGATGCAATAGAAGTCCTAGTCCAAGACCTTTGTGATCCTCAGCTCGCTTTAGTCGTAGCTAAACTTTGTGAAGGTGAAAATGGGCCAATTCAGCGGCAAATCATAGAAAAATATTTTATTCCTACCGCTCTCAAAGCAAAAGATCCTTGACTTCTCAGTATATCATATGCATTATTAAATATGCCTGCAGAAACATTAGACTGTTTAAGTTTCTTTAAAAATGAACAGCTTGAAGACAGAAATATCGAATTTTGGAACGAAAAAGTCCAACCAACACTTTCAGGCTTCCACCCGACGATGACTTATTATATAAAATTACTAAAATCCAAAGTCCAAATAAAAAGAAATTTTGAAGCTAAAGGACTTTCATTAGAAAAATTCGAAAAAATCGAAAAAGAGATGGTATCAAGATGTGCTGAAAATTTTATTAATGCAGGGTTATCTATAATTGCATTGAAATCGATAAAAGATGAGCCAGTTAACCTTGAGCTTGTAGACGAGATATTAAAAACACATTTATTGATGATAATCAGAGATACAGCTGGCAAAGAATGAAAAGAAAAGTTCCCGACATTGGTATCAGAAATTAGGTATCTTACAAAAGCTTTTAATTTTTCTGAAAAAAGACTGATTGATTTCTTTTCAAGCTTGTTTTATAAGCGAGATTTGCGTAATTATCAGTGCTCCGTACTTGCCGGTATGAATTTGATGGAAAGTGCTGCTGAGTCAGTTCTTCATATAGCAGCTTTGGTTCATATTATTTTATCAAGATATTCAAGAGACCCGTTTTTTGAAATAAAAACAAAAACATTGACAAATGTGACGCATGATGTTTTGAATTGTATAGAATTATTAAAAATCCCAGGTACTGATCTCTATCAGCTTCCTATCAGCCAAAAAACTCATTTATTCCATATGGCATTTAGTTTATATCTAGGGTACTTTATTCAAGCATATCTTGGCGGTCTTTGGAACCAAGCAATTTTAATCCTCCAAAAACTGCAAGATTTTTTGCATAATATAAACTCAGAAAATTACGTAGACATAAAACTTGACGAACATAGAGTAATAGTAGAAAATAACATTGTTACTACATGGCTTAGATTTCTTATAATGAATAGACTGAAAGAAATTATATCAGAATTCGATTATAAAGAAATGGATGCTTGGATTGATGAAAGTTTATATAATTATAACTTACTATTGAGGCCTGGACAGAGATACCCATTAAATAAAGACATGACACCTTTGCTTTCTATAGAAATGTCACTTGGGCCAGGCAGAGGTACAAAAAGAAGGCCATTGATGGCTGTTTCGAGGCTTCTTGAAAGAGTGTCGTCATGAAGAAGACGCCTGCTGTTAAGAGCTCAAAAAGCAATTTCTAATGAAACTATGCAAGAAGCCCAAAAGTACATAAATAGTCTTATAACTACTGCTAATGATCTTCCAGATGTGCTAAAACCGCATTTTGCTGATTCTTCAGCTTATCATATTTTTAATACATATGCTCATGGAATGACACAAATCCATTTATTGATGCAGTCTTCTGCTCAAGGACTTTCAACTTTTATATATGAAAATAAAGGGAAGGTGAGTAATATGTTGGAAAAAGAAGGATTTATATATGAAGAAAATATGAAGGAGAATGCGAATATTTTTAGGAATGGAATTGAAATATATAGAAGTAAAGATCCAATATTTGGTTTTGCTGTAAATCACTGCAATAATAAGAGCATGGCTATTGCTCACGGTGGGAAAAAAGAAAGAATAAGAGAAATAAATATTGAGCATTCATTGAAATACAAAAAAAGAAATGAAGACTTAGAAATAGACACAGAATACCCTGAAACTTGGCAAGAATGCATGCATTACCTCGATAATAAAGCTGGGGCTGGAGAATCAATATATAATCCTGCCATAAATTCAGCGATTTATACACTTTATGCACCCAGAACACAATGCTTTATAGAAGAAATGGAATTGCCTCCTTCTGTATGAAATAGGACTCCTTTTGACGACCTTTTAATACCTCTTGCTTCAACTAAAAACCGATTTGATAAAGTTGACCGTATTTGTGGACATCCTTTATTGCCTCTTTATGTGACTGGAGATGAAAATGGTCTGATGACTTTGTGGCAATATGAAGAGGCCAAAAGTTTACAGGATTTTACTCCAAATATGACTTCTTCAAAGATAAATTTCTTATCATTTAACAGCTATGGTGATAAATTAGGTGCTTGTGATGATTCCGGGAACTTTTTCTTATATAAATTTGACTTGCTTCCATCATCATTTTCTCCTCAATTAACTATGATGGGGTCTATTGGCAGCAAATCTTCAGCTTTTTGTTTTTTGAACCTTGGGTCTGTTGTAGCTGTTATTGGCAACAAACCAAGAGGTTTTGTGTCAATTTATGATACTTTGGTGCCACTTTCACAGTCATTAATCCACACCGATGCAGTAGGTGGGACAACTTTGAATTACATTTCAAGATATCAGCAACTGATTATTGGAGAAAAAAGTGGGAAAATGACAAGATATGATTTAAGAATGCAAAAAGTTATGGACAAAATCGATTCTGGCCATGATTCTATCAAAGATATCGTCTGTGATCCTACAGAAATCACATTTGCAACAGGAGGAAAAGAAGGATTAGTCAAAATATGGGACAGCCGAAGCTTTACACTGAGAGAAACAATTGAAGTCAGCAAGAAATCCCGAAGCAATAAAGCAATCACCAAACTCCAATTTGTGGAGACTTCACTATTTGCCTCAGTTGAGGATGGTTCAGTTAAGTTATTAAGAATCACAACCCATTAATCTAATATGGAAATAAATGCGAGTTTTTAGAAAATTTAGTATTTCTCCTTGGGTAAGTTATCCAATAAATGACTTAACAGCTACAAAAACCCGTATTTTTTATTCCCTTCTTGACGATAGCACTATGCTTAAGTTCACACCTATTAAAGCTGTATTTTCTAGAAAAAAAGACGAGCTTTTAGTTGTAAAAAGAAAAGGATTTATGAAAGTTGAATTCATCCCTCGAAAAATCGACGCAAATAATTTTGGTAAAATTGAAAATGATTACGACAGTGCCAAAATTTTTCAATTGCAACCAGAAGACATAGACAGCCTTCTCAAATCACAAGATGGCACATATGACTATAAACAAAAAATCAAAAAGAATTTCAGAGTCCTCAGAGTAGAAAAAACCGAAGGGGACTGAAAATGAGCCGTTGCACAAGCAAACACAACTCCAAATGGAAATCCGCCAAGCCAAAATGGGAAAATTGAGGTGGTTGTGAATGCACAAGAAATGTTTATAATAAAGCACTTTTTCAACGTAAAAGATATTTAGTTTACAATTCCATACCTAATGGGCTGGCAAGTAATTAAGGATGATAAGCTGGCTCAATTCAGCATGGAAAGTCATGATGAAAGCTTGGTTTTTGATGAGGAAACTTTAACTTGCAATTAAATAAAAATAATCAGGCATTAAAATTACATTAAATCAACAGGTATCTGATCATATTGAT
>CATKHM010000956.1:0-12378 GCA_949751825.1 Blepharisma undulans | reverse complement strand
TAAAAAAACCGAAATCATGAGGGTCATTAGTTGAATTTGTAAAATGTTTATTAGCAGATATCAATTTTTGACGTAGTAAGGTAGATTTTTCTAAGTCAAAAAGGATATTCTCTGCATATGAAGCATATAGAGTTAATGATTCGTTTGCTTTCAAAAATTCTGTGGTCAGTTTATTGTAATTCTTATTAAGAAAGTGAATTCCTTTATTAATAGAATCAAGCTGTTTAATCAAGCTCTTGTGATTAGGCTTTCTTAAAGTAATTTCTCCCCAGAATTTTAATAAACTGAAACATAATTTCTTGTCTATTTTTCTAACTCGATTCAGTAATTGGAAATAGCTTAAAAATTGCAAAGTATTTCCACAGAAAATTTCAAATATATTTTTATTGCATAAAAATATTTGATAGCTCCCTTCTAAGCTTCAATCTACAACATTTTTCGCTTTGCTTAATTTCATTTTCGCTAACGGCCCATCTTTTAATGTAAACAAGCAATAATTTGCAGCTCAAATCATTTGGATTTTGCTTCGAAGCCAGTTCTTATCAATAAAAAAAATTTCGAAAATATATATAATTTGATCTTTGTGCTCAATATCATTAGAGCATAGTGCATGTCTCAGCGATTTTTCTAATTTGAATTCGGATTGAATTTCTTCAAGATTTTCAGGAATGTTTTTATTAATTTTGCTTTGTAGTTTTATAGTAAACTGAACAATAAAAATGGCGGATACTGGCCCTAATATTATTGTGAATAAAGAAATAGCTAATGAATTATCCAATGAACGCCCTAAAATAAAACTGAATGAGGCCAAAGCAACTAAAAAAAATCGCAAAATTGCTATTGAATTACCAAATATAGAAAAATAAGGCAATAAAAAAATTGTTTCTACCATCAAGGCTGCTGATATAAGCATTGCTGAAATTTGAATAAAGACAATATGATCTTCAGCAAACAAAGCATAAAATATAGAGAAAAAATAAGTAAAAATAGCACTATGCAGCTCTATTTTTGAATGTGCTTTTGCTTTTATTGTTTTTTTATTTATTGCATGTCTGTTCTCTCCCGAACACTCAGTATGAAATAAAAGCAAAATAAAGCAAATAATGAATGCAATCATTAATCCAGCCTGTAATGGGCTATCTACTTCAAATTTCTCATAATTATTATTTTTCTGATATTCTGAAATATATTTTTCTGACATAAAATTGTACTTGAAAAATAGGGCAAGTAAAATAAGGGAAGGAACTAATAAAAAGGTTTTTCAAAAATAAAAAATTTGTTTAAACACTGATAAAAGTGTTAAATGAAAATTTCCGGAACTGTAAATAACTAAAACTAAAAAGATAACTAATGAAAAAATAGCAAAAGCAACAGAAATTGAAAGATAAAGGCACTCTCTTAAAATTCCAAATTCTGAGCAGCTGTTGTCAACCCTTAAATACCCAATAATTTTTCATATTATCATATTTTTGTTTCAATTTTTGATTGAGAGATCTGGAATTCATAAAAGGCTTATCATTTGAAAGCATCACACTGTGGATTCAAATATTTCGATTGCTATTTCTTTGAGAGGAGATTTCTCCTCAAGCTCCTTGCTGTGGTAAAGTTTGCTGTAAAACTCAAAAATTGCTTTTTTAATTGATTTTTCTTCGACTTTTTGCCAACTTTTATCATGAGTTGCAAAATTTTCATCATCTTCAACTTTAAATACTGACATAAATTATTCTATCGCTATCCACTCTTTTAAATATGGAAGAAGTCAACCCGATTACTTTGGCAATAAAAATTCTTTTTGAAAAATATGATATGCACATGCTAATTATTATTTGATTATTTGTCTGCAAGTTTTTCTTTATATTATGAAAAATTCAAAAGACTTCTCATTTTTTATAAGCTTTTGAAACAGCACTTAGTCTATGTAAAATCTACTTCAGCAAATTCTGAGGCGAAATTTATCAATGAAGGAAAGTATCAAATGCTCCATTTATGATTATGATAGATAATTAATAGTTATATTGCCTTTTCATTGCACTTGCATGGCTTGGACATATATTTATAGTTAATAACTGAATAATAAGATTAATTTATTTATATATACTGAAAGATTCAATCGAAAAATTCCAAAATACCAATAACCAAATTTTTTTTTAACTGCCAATTGTTAAGCTTGCTCTATTTATTGAAAAATTATATTTTAGACTTGATATGTTTCTACTTATCATCTTATTTATTTGTATTAATCGCTGATTATCTTATATTTAAGCCTTCCCAAATGTTTTTTAAATTTGATTAATCCTTGTATCCCATCCACCCAAATTCTATACGTAGAGTAGCTGTCAGCAATTAATTCAACTCTTCCTCCTTTATCTAAAGTGACAAAAAAAGGAAAACAATCACATGACTCGCTCAATACTTTGATGCAAGGATCAAAATAATTTATATGGCCTGACTCTTTCATTTCCAAATATTTTTTCATGGCAGCTTCCGAGTCTAACAACTCATCGTTACTTGTCAATAATTTTTTCTTGGCTTTTAAGATTTCTACTGTGTGCTTTGGGAGAACGACATCTAAAATTTGATCTACTAAAATATTGCTTTCTATGCCTGGCTTATTTGGTCTTCTTATTTCGATTTTATTTAAATGCTTTAAAAGGCTGAAATTTCTGATTTGATAGCCACAGTTTTCTGGTGGAGGATTTTCTGGGTCTAATGCATCAAATTCAGGGAACTGTAAAGAATTTCTTTGGCTTAGCCGTTTATAAAGTGCGCTGCCTTCTAGTAGAGGCTTGATTGTTTCTAAGAAAGATATTTCAGCCTTCGTCAAATCTTTATAATTAAATTTAAATTTGGATTCTGAGCATTCACTTGTATTTTCATTAATTGGGTTTATCTCAGTTTCATTTATTGAATTCATAGCCTCAACAGGAGAAAGTTCATTTTCTTGGCTTTCTTGATTTTCTGTCACATTTCTGATTTCCTCTTCATTTCTCTTTTCTTCTTCCCCTGCTTCAATAATTTCTTCTTTACTATTATCTAAGCTCTCCGTTCTTATTCTAGGCAAGCTTTGAGACCTTGTCATTCCCTTTTTTTCTTCTTGAGGTTTTGGCTTCAACATAGCCGATCTCTCCATAAATAAATCCACATCTTCTTCCTGGATCCCCAAATGCTCCATTTCTTTCTGCGAAATTTTCAGCCTTTTCATCAAAACATTTGCTTTTTGCTTATCCTGCTGCAAATTTATTAATTCCTCTTGTATTTGATTGACCCTTGCTTTTATTTTTGCTTCTTCAACTTCTACAACCGTAATTTTGTCAGAAAAATCTTTATTGATAATTTCTATTTCATGTTCAAGCTGGTCTATTGCTTCTTCTTTTTTTTCTTTATTTTTCTTTAGTTTTTCTAATTTTGTTAAATCTACTTCTCCTCCATGATGCAGCACTATTTTTTGCAGATTCCTGGTAATATCAATTCTTTTAGACTCCATTAAGGATTCTAATTTTGCTTCTACATCAAGTTCAGCTTCAGCCAAAATTTGGTCTTGTTCTTTTATTGAATTTATTTGTTTTTTCAGCATAGAAATTTCTTCATCAATTGACAAAACTTCTGGGGTCATATGGTCTTCAATACTTTTTTCGAGCCTTTCGATTTCATTGTCCCAGTGCTGCATTTCTAATTGTACCTCTTCAAGCTTTTTTCTTACCTCTTTATTGCATTTTTTTTGATTTTCATTCATGGATTTTAATTCTTGATCTTTTAATTTTTTTAATGCTTTGTCTCCATATGTTTTTTGGATTTGTGCTATTTCTTGGTTGCTTTTGGTGAAATTTTGGCTTACAGCGTCATCTATTTTTTTCTTTCTTTGGACTTCGACTTCTGCTTTGGCATTTTCGAATTTTTTGATGGCTGCTTTTTCTAATAATAAGATTTTTAAAAATTCTTTTTGGAGCGTGTCTTTTTCAGTTTGAAGCGCTAAACGTCTGCCTTTGAGTGCGGCAAGTTTTTCTTTGTGTTCAGAGATTCTTGATTCTTTTTCACTTAAATCTTCACTGTCTCTTCCCATTAGGTCTTCTCTTTGACAGACTTTATTGATGTAGTTTGTGAAGATACTTTCGATTGTGGTGATTTCGCCTTGACTTTTGGCTGATTGCTGTATTTGTTTTTTGAAAGCCTTGCTTATTTCCGAGTCACTTGGAAGAGATGATGGAGATTCAGATAATAAAACACTTCGATTTTGATTTTTCCATTGTCCAATTACTGCCATTTTGCACCTGTAACGACGTTTAGCTTTTTCAGCCTCTTCTCTCATTTGAGCTAAAGCATTCTGCATATCTCTTAGCATATTTTCTAACGCTGGATCACTTTGATCTGCAGAAATCATGCACAAAATTTCTCCTTCTTGCTCATCAGCTAGCTTCTTCATTTCTTGTATTTTTGCTTCCATCTGCTCTTCTTCCTGCTTTCATTCTTCCATCATATCAAACTCTTTGGCTTCCACAATCTTAAACTGTTCCTTCAAAATATTTTGAGAAACATTAAAATTGCTTCCTTCACATACGTGAGCTATAACTTCTTTTAAATTTCTCACTTGTAAGTCTTTACATTTTAATGCTAAAAGTTTTTCGATTTCTAATAGCTCTCTTTCGCTTCTTGATGTTTGAGGATTTTTTTTATTGTCATTTTCTAACGAAATTAGCTCGTTATTGGCTCTTTCGATTTCTGCGTCAAGAACTGCAATAGTTCGGTCAGCTTCTTTTATAGTATTGGTTTGTTTTACTTTTTTATCTTTAATCGTTGTTAAAATCTCTTTGGTTTCTATTTCTTGGAAAAATATCTTATAATCAGTATGATGTTTTTTCTTAATTTCTTCCAGCATTTTTTTAACCTTCTCCTTATTCGCAATACTTTCCTGCTTTTTCTTTTTCAATTCCAATATTTCCTCACTTTTCACCGAAAAATTTCCATCAAGTCCTTGCAATCTTTCCATCAACATCTGCCTTTGTGCCTCCAAATTTTTTCTTTCTTCTTGTATCGTAACCTGAGTGTCTTCCAGTGGTTTTAGCGCCGATTTAAACGCTTCAAGCCTCGTAGTCTGTTCTTCCTTCATCAAAACAGTCACTTTTTCAGCTTTTTCTTCAAGAGTTTGTATTTGTTTTTCAATTTTTCCTACTGAGTCTTTATAAGTCTCAATTTGTGCTTGGATTCTTTCTGATTGGCGACGTAGGTTTGCCCTTTCACGTCGCTTTTGGGTGAGAATAACGTCAAGTTGTACTTCAAGCTCTTGCAACTGGGTTCTTTGAATTTCTTCTTGTTTTAAGGTGGTTTGAGTAAGCTCAGTATAAGTTCGTTTTAATTCAGAATGCTCTTTGCATTTTCGCTCGACGTCTTTTTGAATTAGGGAACGCTTACGAGCAAGAGAGTCGTTAGGAGCTATTGAACGCGTTTGGAGATTTTCAAATGAGAGCGTTTCTAGCTCGGATTTCAAGGTGTCGAAACGAGAGCTCATATTTAAAGATAATATTAAACTGAAATCATTAAGTAGATAAAGTATTTGAAATTGTGCAAGTTGAATGTAAATTGAAAAATTGACATAAATTTATTAGGGTTTTGAGGAATTTTAAGGAATTTTAATATTTGATTTTTATAGTTAAAATTCTAATTATAAATAAATCTTCAATTGCTGCAATATTCCTTCAGCTTATTTATTATTCAATTTATATCTATATAATAAAACAACTCACTGATTTTAATAAAAATTGATATCCCAAAATAGATATCGTCATCTTTTCAATAATGGTGAATTAATTTTCTAAAATTAAATTAATTTGAAATCATCATATGCTTATACTTCCTTAAATTATGCTCTATGTCTCTTCATATTCATTTCTATCCATATAATTATTATTATGGATGACCGAAATCATGCAGCACCTGCTGATTACTCCTATAACAGCGAACGCATAACCATTGTAGACGCCTTCATGCCAAATGAATCATTATTATCAGAATATCAACAAACCATAGATGCAAACAATCTTACCCCTCGAAATAGCGCCAAAACACCAAGAAAATCTGATTTAGTGAGCCTTTGGATCACGAAAGACTCTTATAATCAATTTCGCCCAAAACGAAATACAATTAAGCAGGAGAAAGAGAAAGATATCACAGAGAAGAAAGATAAATGCGTGTGTGTTACATTTTAATTAATTCCTACAAAATTTAATCTATTTATTTTTGAAAAACCTTCAATTGTTTTACATGCTCAACAATCTGAATTTTGGAAAATTCGATGATCGACCACAAATTTTATTATTTTTTTATAAATATCTTTGAGTGCTGAGTAAATTTTAATAACAAATCCAGATAATTGGATTTTTGTATTAATTTCCTATGAGCAACTTATAGAGATATAAAGGGGTAAATTTTAAATTTTTTAATTATTTATTCTTAGCATTACTGCTAAAAAATTCACTCTGTTTATTATGGAGGCACAATTTTCATCATCGATCTGATCTTCTGCAGATGCAATTTTTCCTTCTTAAAAAACACATAGTACAATGCAAAATATATTAGAATGGAGCACAAAGCAAAAACTATAAAAGTTTCGATAATAATTTCCAGCTGATTTTCAATGATAATTTGAGAATATTTATTGATCTCATCAATAAGTTCATCATAGTTGTTGCTTAGAATTACAGTATAATAGACTAAACTCAATAGCATCAAAGGTCGCTGGCCTGTATTTGCAAGCAAATAGCTATCAATCTTTACTATTTCTTGAACTGAGTAGGCGCCAAACTCAAAAGAATTAATAGTTGAATCTGCAGACTCATATAAGATTGTTTTAAATTTACTTGATTGTATTGGCAAATATTTTGAGTTTCTTAAAGCTAATTTGGAATCAGCAAGCTTCGGTATAATTTCTTCAAATTCGTTGATACTGTTCATAAATGGGTACCCATTTGGATATCTATAAACCAATGGGACTCCTCATATATTGAACTGAGAATTCATTGTTCATATTATCAAGTAATTCTGCAAAATTTGCTGATATATTAGCTCTTTTATCACTTCAGGCCTATATGCTAAATATTCAGTGCATTTTTCATAAAGATAAGTAATACTAATTATAGAAAACATGGCAGCTATAATTGCATAAATAGTAATCCTTCAAATATATTTTCAGTAATTTTTAAAATTAAAATTTTTCTTTGTGGGATTTTTATGTTTCAGCAAAATTTCTGACTGAAAATGAATATTTTTTATTCTTTCCAACAGAGATTGTTTAAGCTCAGAATAGTTTTCGTAAACTCTTTTTCTTAAATTATTCCAAAGATTGCTTTCATATTTGATTACTGAATAGACAAAAGGAATCATTAAGAGGACACATAATGCAAGAACACATATCCCCAAAATCAATAGAAATCGCATTTCTGTTTTAAAATCAGACATTATTGATGCTTGGCATTCAATAACTTCATGCAAAGAAGTATTGCAATGTCTAAACGCTTCTCCATAGCCATTTATAATCAAAAAAGATGCTTCATTTGAAATATCTTCTGTTTTATTGAACTTTATGATTAATTCATTCCCCTAAATATTATTTACATTTTGGATAAATGATAAAATCATATCAAATAAATTGGTTTTTTTATCGTTTATTGAATTTCATACATTGACATTTTCATCATAAAAAATATGTCGCCCTGAGCAATAATTTCAATTTTCTATACTAGAAGTGATATTCAAATATAAACTTGTTAGTAAATCTACAAAAACAACCATATAGTAATTGGCTTCATGCAAAATCAGCTCAGATTCAGCGCCTTTATCACTTCCAAATATTCAAAGAATTTGTGCAGAGCAAGCAATATTTTGCATGCACTTTTCTATGTTTCCAATAACTATAGGAAGATCCATATTTCTTATGAAATCGATATTGGATACTGCGAAAAATAAGACCGAGATATTTGTGCTTAAAACAGCAACAATCTAGATAGGAATTACTGATATAATAAAAGCTGCATGCAATATATTGATTGACTTAGTTGACATTAAGGCTTGACGAAAAAAGCTGTCATATCGAGGATTTTCTGATGTTTGTGATTTGCTTTCTTCTTTTTTATCTAATAAAGTGCATTTATCATCTGTTGTGTCATTAGCAATTACTGGGCTTAAATCCATATCATAATTAGTACGATCCTCTTCTGGCTGGTAAGTTTTTTTTCTAATAAAATTATTTTTTTCTTCAAGTCTTTGTTTTTCAAATGAATATTTTCTATTTAAAACAAGCTCTTCTTGAGCAGAATAGTTAAGGTTTTTTCACGTTTGGATTTCTTCATAGTCATTCATCAATAAAGCGTAAAATATTTTTAAGTTATAAAAATGAAAATAGGAAAAAATCAGCATAGTCTCTTTTTCACAATTTTCCAAATAATAAGGCACAGATCATTGCAAATCCAGTGCTTCATTTGAAAATAGTGCTTTTATATTAAATCCTGTTAAATTTTTGGAATTAAGCTTGGCTATTTTAGAAAAATTTTCTGAATGCCCACAAATTTCTCCATTTTCAGTAATCAAAGCTATTTCACTTTTTGTTTCTTTTTGTGCAAAAATCAGTATAAAAATATCAATTTTATCTATTGACGTCACAAAAATCTTCCCAGAACACTCAATTATAAAATTCGTAGGAAGATTAAAAATAAATCCTTCACTTAAATCAATTTCTCCACTTGAACTAAAATGCAAAATATTAATAAGCTCTTCTTTCATTTTTTCACAATAAAAAGAAGGAATAAAGTCCAATAAATTGCACTCCTCAATTGTTAAAAATGATTTTGTAATCTTTTTAGCTGTTGCATTCGAGAAAAGAATTTGTCCAAAGCTATCACTTTCTGCTGAAATTATTAGGATTCCATTGGTATCATTTAAAAAGCTGATGTATTTGGAATATGAATTTATAGAATTTAGATCCATTGATCTTAATTTGTTTTCAAGGATATTTGATTTCTCTGAATCATAAAGGACATCTTTTGAAAATGAAGCATATAGGTTTAAAAACTCTTTTGAATAAAAAAATTTAGCTGTTAATTGAGCATATTGATTGTCAAGAAATAAAATTCTTTTATCGACTCAGTCAAGGATTTTAGATAGTCTATTCAGATTAGGCCGACGTGATATTATTTCTTCCCAAAATCTCAAAAAATTGACGCACAGCTTAAAATCTTTCTTTTTAATATTTGATAATTGCTGAAAATAGTCTAAAATTTGTGTGCTTTCATTAGGAGAGGAATGTTTTATACTGTGATTGCATATAAATTCTTGAAAATTTGTTTCCAGATTTCATTCTGAAATTTTTTGAGATTTGCAAAGCTTTAATTTTGCCAAAGACTCGTCGTTTAAAGTAAATAAGCAGTAATTTGCAATTCAAATAGCTTGAAGTTTGTCTTGAAGCAAGATATTTTCTATAAAAAACTTTTCAAAAAGGTAAATTATCTGACTTTTATTCTCAATGTCATTTTTACACAATAAATACCTCAAAGATTTTTCCAGTTGGTATTTAGATTTTATTTCTGCCAAGTCAATTGAGAAGTTTGAATTTAATTTTTGGTGAAATTTCCAAGTCACTTGTATGGCAAATAAAATTAAGAGAGGAAATAAAAAAATTGTAATTAGAATAATAACCAGAGAGTTATCCATTAAGTTCCCAAAAATAAAACCAAAAGAAATTAAAACTATAGTGGAGCATTGAAGAACTAAAATTAGATTGCAATAATAAGAAAAATATGGTAAAAAAATGATAGCCTCGATAATAATAAATATCGAAATAATCATTTCAATCAATTGAAAATAAATAATCGTATTTTCATCAAACATCACATACATGATTGGTGAAAAATAAGTAAAAATTGCTTTATGCAAATCAATCCTTGAATGAGCTTTTGCCGTTAAGTCTTTTTTATTCACAGAATGCCTTATTTCTGCCGAGAATTCTGTATAAAATAAAATCAAAAAAAAATTAAAAATCATTGCCAAAATTATCAAAATTTGTAAATCAATATTCACCTCAAAATTCTTTGAGTCATTATTATTCTTGTATTCACGTATATGGCTTTGACGTAAAAAATTATACTTCAAAAAAATGGAAAATATTGTCATGGATGGAATAAACATAATTATTACCCATAAATTGAAAAATCATTTAAATACACCTAATAAAAATCTTGGTAAGTTAAAGGAGCAATAAGTAATGTATAATAAAATAGAGAAACTAATAAAAAGCGCAAAAGTGATTGCAATTGATAAATAAAGAAACTCAAGAGAGAGGTTCAATTCTGAAAAAATATTATCAAGTCTTGAATAACCAATAAATTCTCAAATTTTTCGAGTTTTATTTCAATCTGCAGTCGAAAGATATGGAATTCAAAGCAAACTTGCAATTTGGCAGCACCAGACTGCACTTTCAATTGATTTTATGACCTTTTGACTGCGAAGAGATTTTTCTTCAAAACTTTTTTTATGGTAAAAGTGATAATAGAGCTCAAAAATTGAATTAACTATTGATTTTTCTTTTTTGATCTTGCACAAATTTTTGCTGCAAGCAGAAAAATCACCGATTTCATCTTCTTTTGAAAACATTATGGAGTTATTAATAATTAGCTAACATAGTTTCAGAGCTTAAAGCTATAAAATAGTTAATTTTAACAAATAAACTGAATTAATATTTAGAAAATTAGTATTTTATAGGATTTTATATATAACAATAAGGATAATTATTGAAAATTTTTAAAAGATATTCTTACGTTGAACAAATCAGCATCGTATTGTCAATCAATAAATTAAAAATCGTTATGTTGAAAATTTTAAATTCATAAATAATTTTTTGCAAATGAAATCACATCTTTATTTGTTTAACAAGAAAATCAAAGGGTTATAGTAAAAATACTTAAAATGTCTTTGATTATTTAGAATTTATGTTTATGTATAACAACAGGATGTGCTTTTTATGCAGTGATTATAATTCTTCTTAAGTCACATCGGTTGAAGAAATTATATAAATTAGTTCTATTTAGGAATAATTTTCTTATTAAAATGTTATCAGATTCATTTCATTTCATTACATGGCAATGCTAATCTATCCTTAATTAATGATTTTTCAAATTCTTATTATAAAACCACATCAGTCTTTCAGAGACTTGATCAATTATTTCCTTTCTTTTATTATTTGGTCCGTTGATATACTCAGGGGCAATACCTTCTCCATCCAATCCCAATTTGTACTTAAAAAAATTGCTTAGATCATCGTGATCTTCGTTTTCTCTTGATAATGATTTTAAGTACTTGTCTGCCGCTTCTCTCATTTTTCTTTGTCTATAGAGTTCGTCACCTTCTGAGTGAAGAAGATCTGCCCATTTTTCTGGTTCAGGATCAAATTGGCCCCTTCTTCCTCTTTTCATATTAATCTAGATAAAAATGGTATCTAAGCCAACCTCTTAACACTTGAATTTGGGGTGCCCTAGACCTTTTGGAAGTTAAGAGCGTTATAATATTTAAGATTGATATAAATATTTAATTTGATGTTCTTGTCTTGCTGTAAGGCAATCCTTATACTCATCATTTCACTACTTAATTAATAATGATAATCTCATTCTTCAATTATAAAAATAATGGGATGAAATTTTTATGCAGTTTGAGTCAATTCAATGGAAAAAATTTTATAATTAGATCTATTCAGGAATAGATTTCTTAAGAAAATATATCAGACTTATTGCATTGCATAATCATTTCAATCTATGCTTAATTAATGGTTTTACAAATTCTATTATGAAACCGCATTAGTCTTCCAGCGACTTGATCAATTATTTCGTCTCTTTCTTTTTTTGACCCGTTGATATACGCCAAAGCAGCTTCTTCTCCATCCATCCCTAATTCGTACCCAAACAAACAACTCAAATCATAACGATCTTCGTTTTCTCTTGATAAAGCTTTTAAGTACTTGTCTGCCGCTTGCTTCATTTTTCCTTGTCTATAGAATTCGTCACCTTCTGAGCTGAGAATATCTACCCATTTTTCTGGCTCAGTATCAAATTTTTCTCTTCTTCTTCTATTCATATTAATTATAATGATTTATAGAATAAGCTTATTTAGGTATTAAGTGTGAAAAAAAAATTTAAACGCTTTTCATTTTGCTCTTTTTATGCATTTTTTTCATCAGTGTCATTTCTGGCTCTTTTGCTATAAATTTTTTCCCCCCCTAAGGCTTGATGGATTTCTGGCATCTTCTGCATTTATATGCATTTTAGTACCTCTCAATTCTACTGATAGAACTTCTCCTGCGTCAAATGCATATTATAAATTTCCAATGGATTTAAAGTTTTTCCA
>CATKHM010000955.1:0-12379 GCA_949751825.1 Blepharisma undulans | reverse complement strand
AATAGTCCAAAAATTTTATACTACTGAAGACTCTTTGACTGGAATATCCAAACAAATGTGAATAAATGATGTTGCAGTTCCAGAATTCGTAAGCACAGATTGAGCATATTATACTGCAGAAGATAGTAGCGACGTTGACTTAGAGGTCGGTGGATTCTATGGGTGAATGTACGAGCTTATTTACATTCCAATGGTAGATGATTATGCCTGGCCTCAAGATTATATCATCAATTTATTCAAGTGTCCCAAATCGTTGAGTCCCTTATGCTTAATCGATTGTGCGGATAATGAATTCTTTGATACAGATGAAGGTCTATGCCATTCATGTGATAGTGGATGTAATAACTGTGTGAGACTTGGAGAATGCGGATTATGCAATAAATGGTGCACTAGCACTTGTGATGGAACTGCAAATGTGAATAGCTGTGATTCGAACTTTTGCCCAGAAAACTCCACATTTAATGTGGACACGTGTATTTGCAATGACATTACGTTTTCTTATGATGATAATACAAATAATTGTGTGTCATTTTGATATTATTTAACATCTGATGATATATCCGCTGAGTTTTCTAATGATTATTCGAAAATTTTTTTCAATTTTATTGTGGCCTCAGACGGTTCATTAAGTGGTTGTAGTAATTTGTTTGATCCTTCAGTTTTTTCAACATTTGGTGATAATTCAGTATGCGACTTCAATAGTGATTTCACTCAATTGGTTATTATTCTAGGAAAAGATTTTACTTTTGGAGGTGGAAATATAATTTTCAGAACTGGAACTTTAAAAACTCTGCACAATGGTAATACAAATAATCCTTGTGAATTGTCTGTGCCAGTTGAAATTCCTTTGACATCTCCAACGCCACAATTTATTCTTCTTGCTCCTTCAGAAATTATAACTTCATGCCAAAATCTTACTTTAAGTGGCATTGCTAACCCCAGTTTACTCTATGAGGAATATAAATGGGATATTTATCCTGAAAATTCTGATCCTTTAATTCCATCATATTCGTTTGCATATAGTTCGGTATTAGAAAGCATAGTCATTCCGGGAAATATTTTGTCTTCAGGAATAATAGCAGTATCTTTATTCGCCAAAAATCCTTTTAAAGAAGCTGCAATCACGCAGAAAATAATATTAAGCTCTTCAGCCAAACTTGCAATAGATTTTGATCCTAATATTCCCAAAACGCTTTCAAGATTGAAGTCTTATGCATTGTCAATTAGTTCTATTTGAGCGTGCAGCGGAGTTTCTGAAAAAATAAAAATAACTTGATCTATTGCATCGGTAAGTAATAATGCCACTAGTATTGATGAAAAATCAATATGAGACAGCAATAAATCATCAGATATTCAATTGATAATTCCACCCAAAGTATTTCCAGAGCTAACAGAAATTACCTTCCATGTTCATGTGTATGATTATGCAAATAAACTTGAAGGAGAAACTGATTTAAAAATTCAAACAGATTCTGATAGCCCAGTCATTTTGTTTGATAGGGCAGATGGACAAATAGGGATCAATCAGGAGTTAGCTATTGACGCAAGCGAGTCCTATGATCCTGATGGGGCATCATCTACATTGCTTTATCAATGAAATTGTACAGTAAACTCTGCTGATTGTTCTATATTAATACAGGATTATACATCAATGAAATTGATCGTGCCTCAAAACTCATTAAATATAGGGAAAATTTACAATTTCACGCTTACAATTACAAAAACTGCTTTAAATGCTGATGTTCAGGCTATAAATAAATCGTCTAAATCGATTATAATATCCTGCATCCAAGATAATGCTCCTATAATAAATATCTATGAAATAACTCAATTTTTTAATAGGCCAAACTCAAATGCAGGTTATCGTCTAGAAATAAGCGAATTACCCAGTATAAATAGCATTTTATGATCTGTGATAAAAGGTCCTCCGATTGATTGATCCACCTCTCTAAGTGCCCAAACTCTAATTATAAAAGAAGACTCTTTGCTCCAAGGGCAATCTTATACTTTGCAAGTGCTTATCAATGACAAATTCCCATTTACTTGATCATTTAGTGTAAATCAAAATCCGAGCGGTGGGATTTTAAAAGCAATTCCTGATTCTGGAGTTGAAATGGACACTATTTTTACAATTGCAGCATTGAACTGGAATGATCCTGATGGTGACTTGCCTCTTCAATATTCATTCGGGTATTATATCAGCAATACTTTCCAAACACTTAATGCCAAAAATCTCACTTCAATATTATATTCTCAATTTCCTTATTCTAATGAGTCCATAATAGTATCTGCCAATATCTATGACTCATTGTCAGCTAAAACTTCAGTTAATCTTGCAATATCAATATCTCTACAGGAAGACTTAGATATCGAGCAAATCATTTATAATCTTTCCGAAAAGATTTTTGCACCTACCACTCCACCATCATCAATTCCCATGTACGTTTCTCAAATTGCAGCATTATCTCTGAATCGGCAATACTTATTTGAAAATATTTATTCAGACATAAATGAAAATATTCAAAATTCATATGATATTGCTTTAAATGCAACATTATATTTTATAGATTGAATGAATCCTTATGATCCAGATTCAGCTGAAGTTGTAGGTGTAATGTTGAATTCTTTAACTCAAAATCCTTATATCAATACTATAAATAACATAAAAAGAGTTGGCGATGCGATAAGGAGCCTTAAATCAAAAATTTATGGGAAAAGTATTTTGAATAATATAGATGTTCAAACTCTTGTTGATGTTTCTAATAACACATTTCAAGTTTATAATGATTTGATTAGAAATAGCACATATATTGTGAAAGAAGTTGAAAACAATATGAATAATATCAATGAAATGGCTTTAGAGGATATGGTAATAAGAGAAAAGAAACAATTTTCAAGCAATAAAATAAATACAGAAATTTCGAAGCAGTATGTGGATGAATTGTCAAATTTTACAGAAACTGTAAAATATTCATCAATTATATTAAGTTTTGATGTAAAAGATTTTTTAATTGGAAATTCCACTGTTGGGACAAGTTTTATAAACTATGATCCGATTCCTAGTAAAGAAAATGCAACAATGTCGATTGTTTCTTTTAACTTTATAGATCTCTCAACTTCAAATACAATTTATTTGAAAAATATAAGTAATCAAACAATTATTATTTCAATATCGGATTTTGACCCAGAAAAAATTTATTCATCTCCAGACCCTCCTAGTAAGCCTCTTCAAAACTCTACTTTAAGTAATGGAACTTATATTTATACCTTAAATTGCAGTTATTTAGAAGAAAATGACTGAAAAACTGAGGACTGTAAGTTAGAGTCATATAATCAAACTCATGTAAGCTGTAAATGCACTCGCTTAGGTATATTTACAGCAATGATTGAAGCCATATGGATTTCTTTTGCAGATAATAATGCAGGAGATATAATTAATGTTAGTGCTCTTTCAAATATTGACTGAAATAATGCAATAGGACTCTATTTCGTTATTGGAATTCTAGTCTTTCATTCAATTTTGTCTATGAAGACTCTCCAAATGGATTGAAATGACAAAATTTTAACAGAAAATAAAGAAGACTCGTCTAGTATAACGACTGCAAGATCTGATGATTCAATAGTTAATTATTATTTGAGGAGCCAAAAAAAAGAAAATAATGTCATTATTAATATAGAAGACTTAAATTCAGAAAGCCTGAAGGAAAACAATTATCAAAAGATAAAAATTTTCTTGCATGATCACGAGTTTATAAGAATATTTATAACTCATAAAAATTATTCTCATTTCTCTCTCGCAACAATATATAATGTATTGTTATTGGGTAATATGTTTTTTATTGGATTATTTTATCAGAATAATGATGATTCTACTGAAAGCTGAAGCTTCAATTTAAAAGAACTAATTGAAAATTATGATTTTAGAGATTTTTGGGCAAGTGTATATGCAACTTGTTTCACTTTTGGGTTGGGAATCGTATTAAATTGATTAGCTAAAATGAAAATAATTAAATATGAATATATTGAAGATCCAGAAGCAATAAAGAAAAAAAGACTGAATAAAATCAAAATCACAATTTTTTATATCTTCTCGTATGGACTTATAATATTTTTCTGCTGGTCAATAGTTTTATTTTCAATCCAATTCGATCTTACCATTTCTTGCAAATGAATCTACAATACATTATTGAACTTTATTATCAATATTTTATGTGTTGCTTTTCTCAAGATTGCTCTTAAACTGCTTCTGTTTTGGCTTTTGAGTAAAATCTGGAGCATATTAAGATCATCAAAAGAGAATAATAAAAATTTAGAATGGCGAAGCAATGGTACTTCAAACGAGACTGATGATCAAGATTCCCCTACAAGTCCTCAAAAACTTACTTAGTCCTAATATTCTAGCCACATGCTTCATATTAGGATATAGTTAATTAGCTTATTTATTTAATAAATATTGATTTATCATGTTGAAGCAATATAATTCGACATATTTTTATTTCTTAAAATCAATCTGAAATGAAGTCACCACATTTATAAATATAACAAATTAAATGAATTCATTTTTTAGTTTAATTTCTTATCTATTTCAAGTTTAAATGCTAAACTTTTTAATGGATCTTAAAAGAAAAATAAATATAAAAGATTAGCCAAAAGCCAAAAAAATCATACGTAAACTTCACATGGCAATCCATGATTTAAAAATTTTTTATATTTATTATTAGGAAATTCCTATATGTAATCAGAGATTCTCTAATCTATATCGAGCTAGCTTTACAATGATGGATTCAGGTAAATAATCACATTAGCATAGGAATTATTTTATTTTGCCAAATTGCTATTAAAGAAGTTAATTTGAATAATAAAATACTTATCTGGGCTCATTAAATGAAATTTGAACTTTACTAATTTTTCATAATTCAAATAGTATTATAATTCCAAAATTATTATTTCTTAATTGTTTTGACAGCTTATTAGATTATCATTTTCAATAAATTCAATCATGTTTGATCTTATAAATTTATCAATAGGGATGAGCCTGTAGAGATATTTTTTGAGACATTTTTATAAGTGATCCACTTACATGTCCTCTGCTTTTATGTCAGAAAATACTGATAAGATAAGAAATAAATTAATAAAATATAAATCTTGAAAGAATCTTTCTAATAATTAGAATTGAAATACGAGTTCCGCAAAGACTTATTTTAATGAAATTTTCAGCTATACTTTAAATTAAATAATTTAAGATTGCTGTATTTTGTTGACTAAAATATACTAGTTTTATATAAATTTTGAATTAATGCTATTAGGCTTGCTGAATGATTTATTTTAGAAATTATCAGCATTATGCTGAAATATGGAATTTTATCTCTTTAAGTAAAATCAAAAATAATGTCATTTTGATTTTCGTCGACACACCTTTTTTATTGCTGTTTCTTGATTTTTTTGTATGTAAATTTATTTTACAGCTGTTTTGCTCAAGACTATAGCTATGATGAAAATTGCAATTGAGTTGACTCTCAAACTTGCTTTAAATACAGAGAATTTTGTTTAACCCAATGCCCAACTCTTTGAGATGCCACTGCAGATGATCCTTATACTTGTATCCAGCCTGATACATCAAAAAGGCTTATATTTAATTTCCATCAACAATCTAGTATAATTGATGATTCAAATATCCCAAGTTTCTATAGTTTTGATACCTCTGGTGTTATGGAAAATTCTTTGAGTTCGCCGATACTAGAATATCAGCGTGGTTTGTATTTCAGAACTGTAGAACAATATATTGGGAAAAAATCTGGAAGCATTTTTCTGTCTTTGGATTATACATTAATATTTTGGATAAAACTGGCAAGCTCCGAGAGTTATTTTTTCTTAGACAAAGCGGATGAAGGTTATGGTAGTATGTCACTCGATATATCAATTTGAGATTCAGGGATAGAAATTCGATTTATATATTGCATGGGCTTGACTTGGAGGTCATATTGAGATATAGATTTAAACACTTCAAAATGAAATATTTTTAAAATATCTCGAACATATGTTATGACTGAAGATTCCTTGACTGGAGTATCTTTGCAAGCTTGAATAAATGATCTTAAATATCCACAGTCTCAAGAATTTGAAAACACTGAATTTGCATATTACACTGTTGATGAATTTTCAAGCAGCGATTTAATAGTTGATGGATTTAATGGATGAATATATGAACTTATATATATTCCAATGGTGGATAATTATGTGTGGCCTCAAGACTATATTGTAAATTTTTTCGAGTGTCCGAAATCATTAGATCCCTTATGTTTAATTTCTTGCAATTCTAATGAATTTTACGATAAAAATGTAAATGAATGTATTGCATGCGATAACGAGTGCACTAATTGTGTAGCATCTGGAAAATGCGGACTTTGTAATAAATGATGCTCTGATACTTGCAGCGGAACTGCAAATCTGAACAGTTGTGATTCTAATTTTTGTCCAGAAAATTCTGCATTCGATGTCAGTATATGCATATGCAATGATAACACTTTTTATTATGATGATAATATAAATGAGTGCATAAAATGTGGATTTTATTTGACGTCTGATAATATACTTGCTGGGTTTTCTTATGATTATTCTAGAATGTTTTTCAATTTTACTGTGGCCCCAGAAGGTTCAACGAGTGGCTGCAGTAATTTGTTTGATTCTTCAGAAATTTCAAAATTTGGAAATAATCCATCATGTGTTTTTAATAGTGACTTTACCCAGTTAGTTGTTAGCCTAGGAATTAACTTTACTTTTGGAGGAGGATTTGTAAATTTCAAGAGCAGAGCATTGAAAACCTTACATAAAATTTGTATTGATAATCCAAATCAGATATCTCTAGATGTTACACTTACTTTGCCAACTCCAATATCACAGATTATTCTCCTTGCTCCTTCAGAAATTATCCTTTCATGTCAAAATCTTACCTTAAATGGCATTGCTAATCCTGGCTTACCTCGTGAGGAATATAAGTGAGATATATCTTCTGGTAACCTAGATCCTTTAATTTCTTCATATTCAACATTATATAGTTCTGTATTTGAAAGTATTGATATTCCTGGAAATATTTTATCAACAGAAATAATAACTGCATCATTATCAGTCAAAAATCCTTTTAAAGTAACTGCATTTGCTCAGCAAATAATTTTAGGCTCTTCAGCAAAACTTGTTATAAATTTTGATCATTATATTCAGAACACTATATCAAGGCTTAAATCTTATTCATTTTCTATCAGCTCAATTTGAGGGTGTAGTGAAGTTTCTGAAAAATTAAAAGTATTTTGATCTATTACAACAGTAAGCAATAATGTTACCAGTATTGATGAAAAATCAATATGAGACAACAATACATCATCAGATGTTCAATTAATAATTCCACCAAAAGTATTTCCTGAACTATCAGAAATTACCTTCCATGTCCATGCATATGATTATGCAAATGGACTTGAAGGGGAAGCTGATTTAAAAATTCAAACAGATTCTGATAGCCCAGTGATTCTGTTTAATAGAGCAAATGGACAAATAGGGATTAATCAACAGCTAGTTATTGATGCAAGTGAATCCTATGATCCTGATGGAGTATCATCTCATATGTTTTATCAATGAAATTGTATAGTAAACTCTGTTGATTGTTCTAATTTAATCCAGGATTGTGCATCAATGAAATTGATTGTACCTCAAAACTCATTAAATATAGGAGAAATTTATAATTTCACTCTCACAATAACAAAAATTTCTTGAAATGCCATTCAGGTTATAAATAAATCGTCTAAATCGATTTTAATATCCTGCATCCAAGAAAATGCACCTATAATAAATATCCATGAAATAACTGAATCATTTAATAGGCCAAACTCAAATGCAGCTTATCGTTTAGGAATAAGCGAATTATCCTCGATAAGTAAGATTTTATGATCTGTTCTCAAAGGCCCTTCAATTGATTTTTCTACTACTTTAAATACCAAAGATTTAGCTATAAAAGAAGGCTCATTAATTCAAGGGCAATCATATACTTTGCAAGTGCTTATAAATGACAAGTTCCCATTTACTTGATCATTTAGTGTAAATCAAAATCCAAGTGGCGGGTCTTTAAAAGTGATTCCTGATTCTGGAGTTGAAATGGATACTATTTTTACGATTGCAGCATTGAACTGGAATGATCTTGATGGCGATTTACCTCTTCAGTATTCATTCGGGTATTATATTAGCAATGTTTTCCAAACGCTGAATGCCAAAAATCTTACCTCATTATTATATTCTCAATTTCCTTATTCTCAAGAAGCCATTATAATATCTGCCAATATTTATGACTCTTTATCAGCTAAAACCTCAGTTAACTTTACAATATCGATATCTCTACAGGAAAACTTAGATATTGAGCAAACTATCTATAATCTTACAGAAAAAATTTTTGCATCTACTACTCCACCATCATCAATTCCAATGTATGTTTCTCAAATTGCTGCATTATCGCTGAATCGGCAATTTTTAGTTGAAAATATTTATTCAGAACTAAGCAGTAGCATTCAAAACTCATATGATATTGCTTTAAATGCAATATTTCGTTATACAGAGGCAATGAATCCTTATGACTCAGACGTCTCTAGTGCTGTTGGCTTTATGCTATATTCTATAACTCAAAATCCTTCTATAAATTATTTCAGTAATATAAAAAGAGTAGATGAGGCTATTAGTCATCTTCAAGCCAAAATGTCTAGGAAAAGTAATATGCTTGATCAAGATATTCAAACTCTTGTTTATGTATCTAATAATACATATCAAGTTTATTGTGATCAGATAGAAAATAGCACAGATATTGTTAAAGCAGTTGCTCAAATAATGAATAAAATCAATGGAATGGCTATGGAGGATATGGTGATAAGAGAAAAGAAACAATTTTCAAGCAATAAAATAAATATAGAAATTTCGAAGCAGTATGTCGATGAACTTGCAAATTTTATAGAAACTGTAAAAAATTCATCAATTATATTGAGTTCTGATATAAAAGATTTTTTAATTGGAAATTCCGCTGTTGGGACAAGTTTTATAAACTATGATCCGATTCCTAATAAAGAAAATGCAACGATGTCGATTGTTTCTTTTAATCTTATAGATCTCTCAACTTCAAATACAATTTATTTAAAAAATATAAGTACCCAAACAATTACTATTTCAGCATCAAATTTTGATCCAGAAAAAATCTATTCGTCTCCAGACCCACCCAATAAACCCGCTCAAAACTCTACCTCAAGCAATGGAACTTATATTTATACCTTAAATTGCAGTTATTTAGAAGAAAATGACTGAAAAACAGAAGACTGTAAGTTAGAGTCATATAATCAAACTCATATAAGCTGTAAATGCACTCGCTTAGGTATATTTACAGCAATGGTTAAAGCAATATGGATTTCTTTTGCAGATAATAATGCAAAAGATATCATTAATTTTAATGCTCTTTCAAATATTGATTGGAATAATGCAATAGGATTATATTTCGTTATCGGAATTATAGTATTCCATTCAATCTTATCAATGAAGACTCTTCAAATGGATTGAAATGACAAAAATTTAACAGAAAATAAAGAAGATTCTTCAAGTATAACGACTGCACGATCTGATGATTCAATAGTTAATTATTATTTGAGGAGTCAAAGGAAAGAAAATAATGTTATTGTTAATATAGAAGACTTAAATTCAGAAACCTTAAAAGAAGGCAATTATCAAAAGATAAAAATTTTCTTGCACGATCACGAGTTTATAAGAATATTTATAACTCATAAAAATTATTCTCATTTCTCTCTAGCAACAATTTATAGTGTTTTGTTATTGGGTAATATGTTTTTTATTGGATTGTTTTATCAGAATAATGATGACTCTAGTGAGGGCTGAAGCTTCAATTTAAAAGAATTAATTGAAAATTATGATTTTAGAGATTTTTGGGCTAGTGTATATGCAACTTGTTTCACTTTTGGATTGGGAATCGTGTTAAATTGATTAGCTAAAATGAAAATAATTAAATATGAATATATTGAAGATCCAGAAGCAATAAAGAAAAAAAGACTGAATAAAATCAAAATCACAATTTTTTATGTCTTCTCGTATGGACTTATAATATTTTTCAGCTGGTCAATTGTTTTATTTTCAATCCAATTCGATCTAACTATTTCTTGCAAATGGATCTATAATACATTATTGAACTTTGTTATCAATATTTTATGTGTTGCTTTTCTCAAAATTGCTCTTAAATTGCTTCTGTTTTGGCTTTTGGGTAGACTCTGGAGCATATTAAGATCATCAAAAGAGAAAACTGAAAACTCAGAGTGCCAAAGCAATGCTGCTTCAAACGAAACTGATGATCAAGATTCTCCTACAAGTCCTCAAAAATTTACTAATTCCTAATATTTCTGCCAAATGCTATATGTTAGGAAACAGCTAATTAATTAATTCAATTCAAATTATTAAGCAAGCAATGCTTATTAACATTTTATTTATTTTATTTCAACTTTATTTCTAATTATACAACTTTGAAAATTTTGATACAATTCCATACTTATACCAGATAATCATACCTATCAGACTATAATAAAACAACCATTAATTTGAATTATTAAATTTATCATACAGCCTTTGAATTTTGATTTAAATTTTTCTTTTCAGACAATAATATATATTTGGAAAGAGAATTATTGAATTATATTCAAAGACCAAAACTAAAGAAATCTGCGATAATTTCTAACTTAAAACATAAAGATCGATATGATTAATAACCCTATATTAGCATACGCCATATAAATTGGTGCCTTTAAAAGTCTTTTATTGCGCAATTAAAGAATAATTTTATTCATTTATATTCTTAAAAATATGGCATTTTTATGAATTTGAGAAAATTGTAGCAATAGTCAATAAATAAAAATCATTCAAGATTTTGAAGCTAAATCTATGTGCTCTTTTATCGGATATAAATAGAAAACGTTGAATATTTTAAAACAAAAATTGTATATATTCTATCGTTGAAGCTCCCATCAGATGCCAATCAGAAGACAAATGAATCAATAAAACATCAATTTTATGAAGACTAAGACACAAATTAGAATGTTTCAAATAATTTTAGAACTAAATTCTAAAATAAAAAGATTCTTATCAAACTGATCAACAATTTATAAAGCTATTACATACAGGCAAATAAGTAAGAATAGTTTATTTGGATTATATAGAGATAGTGTGGAGTATTGTAGAAAACTCAGAGCAAAGATAGCGGAATTAATTTCTAAATCCTTTTTCCATTGTGAAGCCTCCATATTTATTTATTCTATTGACACTAAGACATCTAAATTTTTCCAGTTTAATATAGAAATCACCAACGCAGAACAGTTTATCAGTTAGATCCCCAATAATGAATTGGTTGTGGCTGGAAAACAGTTTATAAGCGAAAAGTCGCATTCTTGTATTGTTGATTATTCATTTGACATAATAAGAGTTTTATCATCCATACTCTATCCTTATAATGCAGAAATATTATATTATCAGGAAAAATTTTTTTGCTATTGGTGGAGAAACACACACAGAGATTATCAGAAGAAATACATGAAATTGACATTTATATATGCCAATTTATCACAGTGAAGTAAATGTTAATAAAAGGCTTGATTTAGGCTTGAATAAATGATCCTCATTATCTTCTCTTCTAAAAATATTAGGCTTCTTGCTCTGTAGCTCCATTTAAGCATATTATTTTGATTGTAAACTATTGTTATATTTATATTTATGAGTATGATATTAATCTCAATAATTCAATAAGATTAAATTTCATTACGACCAAGAACAAAAAATGATTAATGTCTGGAAACTCAAGAGTTTACTCATATGAATCATTGAGATATTTTGGATGTCTATGGGAATGCGGAAAAGGTGATCAATATAGTTGGAGTACATGGAATATCTTGGTGATGTAACATGAAACCTCAGGTGAGTTCCTATAGAATTATAAGAAAACAAAAATGGCTTATTTTAGAGTTTTCAGGGAAAAAAGTGTATATTTCGGATTTGACTTAATATATAATGTATTGATCCACATAAATTTTAATTTGAAAATTAATAATTATAATTCTAAAATGGGAGCATGTATTAAAAAGCTAAATGTCGAAAATGATTGCAATGAATTTGAATCTTATATTGATCCATCATCAAGAGAGTGCAAAAGAATTATGGCAAGAACGAATCATATATCAATCTGTAGCGAGATATTAAGCAACCTGATGAAAAATCCCAGTAGATCATTTAAAATTAAATTCTATGAAGACAACTCTTCAAAAATAGAAGAATTAGAAAACATTAAAGAAGAACTTAAATGTGAGTT
>CATKHM010000954.1:0-12403 GCA_949751825.1 Blepharisma undulans | reverse complement strand
CGTGGTCTACTTCATAAGGCTCCAAAGTAAGCATCTCTTTTGGTGCAAATCCCATCTCTTTCAAGGTTTCGATTTCTCTTTCAAACACTACGCTAGGCTCCACAGTCGAATCAATACAGTTTGCCTTGATTGATATCACGAAATGTCCTCCATTCTTTACAAAATGCTGTGCATTATGAGCTAAGATTCTTGCTTGGTCTCTTTGTGCAACATCAGCAAAAATAACGTCAACCATTGGCACAAGCATTCTGTATCTCATTGGATGTCTGGCGTCATCTACAATTGGTATCACATTTGTCCTTCTTTTAGCCATATTCACTAAATCTCTGCCAGATCTATGAGAAAACTCCACAGCATAGACAGCTCCTTCAGGGCCTACTATATCTGAAACATGACTAACTGTTGTACCGGATGCTGCTCCCAGATAAAGAACTTTGGCACCTGGTTGAATCCAAATTTGGTCTATTCCTCCCAAAATAGCTGCAGCGATTTTTGACCTGTAAGGGTTCCATACTCTGTATTCGATTTTGTCTTCACCTACTTGAACTGGGATTCTTTTTTCTTGGTACACACTTTCTCCTGGGGCGAAACTTTTAGTAACCAAAGAGTCTTCATTACCTCTGGCAATGAAAATTCCTGGAAATCTGTGAGGCTCAATTAAGACTTTGGAGCCACCTTTCATGCCTCTTCCACCACGACCACCTCTTGGAGGGCCTCTGCCTCTTGGGCCTCCTCTTGGTGGGCCACCACGGCCTCTTGGTGCTCCTCTACCTCCTCCAAAATCACCTCTAACCATGGTTAATATGGAATTATAATTAATTAAAGATTTTATGCAAAAATTTTCGAATAGAGTGGATGGAGATATGACTCCCAAGTACAGAGAAGCGTGCAGAAGGCTAGGAATTAACCCTGGAGAATCAGCATATAAATCTATTGATGAGTTTAGAGAGCCTGGAATAAGTTATGAGGTGGCTAGACTTTATTATAACAATTATGAAACAAAAAGAAATGAAAAACTAGCTTGAATATGAAGCGAAAGAGAAAGAATTAGAGAAAATCAAATGAAAACTCGACAAACAACTGCAGCTACAAATATTTCGTGAACAAATTCAGTCAGTTATGAAAAAGAAAAAAGAGAGCTTGAGTGACTGCAAAGAAAGCAATCAATTGATCTTAATTTTTTAAAAAAACAGAAAAACTATCTAATATCTCTTGACGCAAAAGACCGTGATATTGCTGAAAGAAATAGAGAAAGGCTTGAAGAAAGAAATAAAGAAATAGAGAAAAAAAGAAAACTACAAGAAGAGAACAAAAGAAAGCGAGACCAAATGTTAGCTGAGCGTCAGGCAAAATTAGAAGAAGCCATACTAAAGCAATCTCAATTAACTTCTCAAAAATCCCAAGAATTTCTAAAAATAAAAGCTGAAAATGAATCAGAAAAGAGAGAAGAAGCCAGAAAGAAAGAAATTGAAATGAAAAACAAGCAAGAAGAATTCCAAAGAAAAATTGGACAAATGGACAGTTTTAAAAAAAGAATTGCTGAAGAAAAGAAGCAAGAATTGGAAGAAAGAGAAAGAAACAGGATAGAAGCGATGAATAGCCTGAACAGAGAAAGAACAGAGGAAAATTTAAGGAGGGCTGAGGAGAAAAAAAAGAGAATTGAAGAAGCAAAAAGAAATTTGGAAAAACTGAAAGAAGAAAATAGATTAGAGAACGAAAAGAAGCAAATGATTAGTGAAAAAAGAAGAAAAGAAATGGAAGAAGAAAAGAGGAAAGAAATTGAAACTGCTAGACAAAATGCTCAAGATAAAGCCAAGCATTTAGAGGATGTTAAAAAAATGAACCAGCAACGTGTAGAAAATAGAAGAAATGATCTATTGAAAAGCTCATCGATGGCTGATATGAGATTCAGAGAACAGCAGAAAATAAAGCAGGATGAAATTCAAGAGAAGAAACAAGAACTCAAAGCTCATTATGATGCAATCTTGCAAGCAAAATTAAATCTTCAAAAATCTGAATCTGAAAGACTGAATAAGTTAAAGGAAATACAATTTGAAGAAGAGCGCAAAATAAAAGAACTTAAAGAGCAGATAAATAATTACGAAAAAAGCAAAAAAGAAATAAAAAATAAAAAGCAACAAGAAAGACAGGAATTAGTTAAAAACACCAAAGAACAGGATATTCTAAACAGGCAAAAAACATTAGATAGGATAAAAGAAGAAGATAAAAGATCAGAAAGAATTAAAGCAGAAAGAGATGAAAGTATGAAAGAAAGACAAAGAGCGAAGTCTGTAGCGCAGTTTGAAAGAAGTTCTATGATTGAAAAGTTTAATATTGAAAAGAAAAAAGTGTAAAATATTGACAATAATTTAATTAACGGAATAAAATTACGAGGGAATTATATAAGTAAAGAATAAAATTAATTATGATAGATGTGCTACCATCGGCTAAAATTGGAATGGAAGTGGTTCAAATTCAGCTTCACTTTCAGTATATGGAGATGGAGCTTTATAGCAAATGTCTCCTGATCAGCTTTCCTCAGCCTGCTTAGGCTGCAAAATTTCTTTTATGTTCTCTTCACTGCTTTCATTTTTAATTTCTTCTTGAGGCTGAGTTTCTTCATTCACATTATCTTCAACTTTACTTGCTTCTTTGTCCGCAAACTTTTCTGGCCACTCTGGGCTATTAATATCATTCTCTGTGCATCCTGTGTTTAATTGAGCATCATTTTCTTCTTCAACTGTTTTCTTTTGCGGGGTAACTTCTTCAATTAAATCGATTTTCTGTGCTGGTAATTCAGATTGAGTTAAGTTTGTGAGTTTATCTTTTCTTCCGCGACGATTTATAGTTCTCTTGACAGCTCTTACCAGTGGGGTCTCTTTTTTTGTTCCTTTAATAGTGTTGACAAAAGCACAAGTAATTTTGTTTAGGGCTTCAGGTTTTTGAACAATGAGCTTCATATTGATTTATTAACCACTTATTTAACAGACATAAGATTGTTCAAATGATATCAAACAAATTTTAGCTTATAGCTAAGAATTGTTGCTTTTTAAGAGTAAGAAGTTTTAGCTTGAATGAAATATAAAATCCAAAATATTAACTTAATAATTTAAATTGATTTGCCGCGAAAAACTAAATTAAAGAGAATTTATTAATCTCTTTCACAAATAAAGATGTCTTTTGTCGCTAAATTTGCTTTTCTCTACATTTTTATATCTTTATCTTTTGCAGCAATTTCAATTGATCTGCACCGCCATTCCAAGGCAAATGAAGAACTTCCAGATGCTCTTCCAAGAGTACCGAAAAATTTTAAAGGAGAGTCAAATAAAATTACAAACATTAGAAATGTAAGTTTCAGCTAGTATCTTTACTATGGGATTGTAAATATTGGAACTCCGCCTCAAGCTTTTACTTGCCATATAGATACAGGGAGTACAATGCTTTGGGTTGTCCAAACTGGATGCCAAGACTGCCACCCGTGCAATAACACCTTTACCCCTTCGGAGTCGAAGACATTTTCTACAGACTTTGAAGAATATACTTTAAGCTATGGAAAAGGCGAAACCATTGGTTATATTGCTTATGATACAGTGAGTCTTGGAGATGCAAGTATAAATGTAACTGATCAAGGCTTTCTTCTTGCAACAGGAGAAGAAGACTATGATGGGTTTGTTTCAGATGGACTTATTGGGTTTGCTTTTGATTCTATAGAGCCTGGCTACACATCTTTTATGACTGAGCTATATGTTCAAGGGAAAATCAAGCATAGAAACTTTGCTCTTTATTTAAACAAGGCAGGAGGAGATCTTTCATCAAATCTTATGATAGACGGCTACGACTTAAAAAAGTATTCAAAAGATAAAGATTTCGTATATTTAAATATATTCCTGAACAATGGATTCTGAAATCTTTTAAACACCCAGTTCAGCTTTGGAAAGAGCTATGTTACTGATTACATTCCAGCAATTCTTGATTCAGGCACATCATGAATTTTAGCCCCAGAAGATATATTTGACTTTATTATCGATGAATTTGTTGAACTTTATGGATGTGCAGTTTCAGGCTCTACTTACTGTTATTGCGATGGAAACTACCCTGATTTCAGCTGGATATTGAATGGACATACATTCAATATTTCATCAGATTTTTACTTTAAAAAAGTGAACGTTAATGGTAAGGTATTATGCCAACTACTGCTAGACAGTAATCCAGATGATGAATGAATGCTAGGAGATGCTTTTATGAGAAAGTACTATATATATCATGATATGGATAAAATGATGATAGGACTTGCAGAAGCCAGGCAAAGTAGCAATGCAATTGGATGCATTTTTGATTTGTTGAAGTTGATCTTCATTTTGATAATTACATCTTAATTTACCAATTTAATATATATCAATTATTGTTATCATTTTATAATATTATCAAACTCAATTTTATTTAAAAATTATAATTTCTATTATAGTTCTTGGATGTTTTGGATTTTCATTTTGGATTTGTTTGGATTATTTTGGAGATTTTGGAAAGTTTTGGAAAGTTTTGGATTGTTTTAGAGATCCTTGTAGATTTTTTGGTGACTTTGAAAAATTTGTGGATTTCTTGAAGATTTATTTATCTTGGATATTTTATGGATTTCTTAGACTATTTTGGATTTGCAAAAGGGCTATCCATCAAAATAATAAATGACAGAAACTTTTGCTGATTTTTATTTTAAAAATAGCCGCTTTTTTTAAGGTTCTACTCACTCGTAAAGGGGGATTAGCTTGAATAATATATAAAATTAAAAATTCTAACTTAATAATTGAGTTTTGATTTTGCCGCGAATACTAAATTAAAGAAAATTTATTTATCTCTTTCATCAATAAAAATGTCTTTTGTCGCTAAATTTGCTTTTCTCTACATTTTCATTTCTTTATCTTTTGCAGCAATTTCAATTGACCTTCACCGTCATTCCAAGGCAGATGAAGAACTTCCAGATGCTCTTCCAAGAGTACCCATTAACTTCAAAGGAGAGTCAAATAAAATTACAAACATCAGAGATGTAAGTTTTAGCTAGTATCTTTACTACGGAATTGTAAACATTGGTACCCCACCTCAAGTTTTTACTTGCCATATAGATACAGGGAGTGTAGTGATATGGGTTGTCCAAACTGGATGTCAAGATTGCCACCAATGCAATAACACCTTTACCCCTTCTGAATCAAAGACATTTTCTACAAGCTTTCAGGCATATAATATAACTTATGGAAAAGGCAAAACCATGGGTTATGTTGCTTTTGATACAGTGAGCCTTGGAGATGCAAGTATCAATGTAACTGATCAAGGCTTTCTTCTTGCAACAGGAGAAGAAGATTTTAATGGGTTTGCTTCAGATGGACTTATTGGGTTTTCTTTTGATTCTTTAGAGCCTGGCTACACATCCTTTATGACTCAGTTATATGTTCAAGGGAAAATCAAGCATAGAAACTTTGCTCTTTATTTAAACAAGGAAGGAGGAGATCTTTCATCAAATCTCATGATAGATGGCTACGATTTGAAAAAGTATTCAAAAGACAAAGATTTTGTGTATTTAAATATATACCAGGACAGTGGATACTGAAATCTTTTAAACACCCAGTTCAGCTTTGGAGATAACTACACTGCGTATTACATTCCAGCAATTCTTGATTCAGGTACATCATTTATTTTAGCCCCAACAGATATATATGAGTTGATTATCGATGAATTTGTTGGACGCTATGGATGTAAAGTTTCAAGTGCTCCGTACTGTGATTGCGATGGAAACTACCCTGATTTTAGCTGGATATTGAATGGACATACATTCAATGCTTCATCAGATTTTTATTTTAAAAAAGTGAAAGTTGATGGTAAAGTAGTATGCCAAATACTACTAGGTAGTAATACAGATGATGAATGATTGCTAGGAGATGCTTTTATGAGAAAGTACTATGTATATCATGATATGGATAAAATGGTGATAGGACTTGCAGAAGCCAGGCAAAGTAGCAATGCAATTGGATGCATTTTTGATTTGTGGAAATTGATCTTCATCTTGATAGTTACATCCTAATTTACCAATTTAATATATCAATTATTTTTATCATTTTATAATAATTATTAAACTCAATTTTATTAAAATTTAAATTTCTATTATAGTTTTTTGGGAGTTTTAATTTTCTGTGCTAAATAATGCTTTTTGTTAATAGTTAGAAGATGATAATCAATTAATATCAATAAATTTACTTTAGGCTTTTGACTTTGATTCAGCAAACATATTATCTTAAACCGTTAATCAGCTATTTGATTATCATTATTGCCGATTCCAATAATAAAAGCATAAAATAAATGGAACAAAGAGTTACTATAAACCTGGGTGAATTCAAATATAGCGAACACTTCTGAAACTTATATTTATGATAATTTTTGATATGCATATGAAATAAAATTTTCTTGAAATTAGATAATCAATAAGTGCAATTGTATTGACTCTCTCTTCTTCAATTAAGTGTAAGTAAGGTTTATACTTGAATTTAACCCTTTCAGGGGCTTTCAATTTAGGATTTCAATTATAGCTACCATTTATAAAATTGATTTTAGCTTGGCCAATGTATTTTTAAGTCACACAATTTCAAGAGAGTTTAAAAATTTAAAATTAAATTTTACTTTTCAAAATTCTTTCGATAAAATTGAAACAAAGAATCTCTCTATTCAGATTTTTGCGTTCTTTACAATCTATTTTGCAGTTAATAACAATCAATTTTTATACTCTTAAAAAATTCTCAAAAACAAATCATTATTTACGACTTATTGAAATTATGTGCATGCTTCACTTTACTGTGCAAATTTTGACTGTTTCATTTATTTTAGGCAAACCAAAACTCATTTGGCTACCAAATTTTAAACAAAATAAGTAACACAACAAAATTCTCTGACAAATGAGTGAGTAGTAAATAGGTCCTGTGTCTCAAGCAACCAGTAATCATGATAAAGAAAGCCTCTATACTCTTTGATTACACATTGGCTACTTTCTTCAGGCATATATCTTTACCCAATCTGCATGAATATCGATTTAGATTCTCCCAATGAGTTCTCGAATTAAGCTTCTATCTGCAAAGTGTAAAGCAGAAGAAAGCAATTTCTTGAAATTGCATTTAGTCATATTCCCACGTTCATGCTTTCAGCTTGAGAACTAAGAAAGGCATCTTGGAAAAAATTATTTCAAAGTGCTGGCCTATCATTATAAGCATGCTGCATTTTGATCGATTGTCAACAAAGCCTCAACCTTGAAGAGAGACTCCAATATCTCAAAATGCTGAATACACATCTAACAGCTGCAATGGTGGCTCGTTTGCCCAAAGTGAAGAAGAGCGGAAAGTTGAAAAGGTAGTTGTAAACAAATGCTGATGAAATCTTTGCTTAGTTTTCATTATGATCAGACGAGGCAAGCTTTATTGATAATTCTAGACTTCTACTATATCTCATTTGCTTCACAAAGCTCAGTCAGACGCATGCACTATACTGTCACTTCTTCATTTCGGGTTTCAGAGTCAGTTCTACTCGCACGAGCGAAGAAAAAGCTTTGAGCTTTTAAAAAGGTAATTAAATCTTAAAATAATCTGCTTTGAAAATTTTCCAAAAGTTAACATTAAAATCAATCTGCAGAATCTTTGATTTTTCTAGGATTTATCCACTTTAATTTAAATAAGATAAAAATTCGATGTCTATTCAATTTCCGACCCTATGATTTCTATAATTGTCCTCTAGATATATTAACTTAGTAATTGAATTTTGGCTGGCCGATATCAAAAAATCTTTCTTAATTCTTTCATAAATAAAGATGTCTTTTGTTGCTAAATTTGCTTTTCTCTACATTTTTATATCTTTATCTTTTGCGGCAATTTCAATTGATCTACACCGCCATTCCAAGATAAATGAAGAATTCTCAGATGCTCTTCCAAGAGCACCCAAAAATTTCAAAGGAGAGTCAAATAAAATTACAAACGATGGGAATGTAAACTTTATATAGACTCTTTACTATGGGATTGTAAACATCGGAACTCCACCTCAAACTTTTACTTGCCATATAGATACTGGGAGTGCAATTATATGGGTTGTCCAAACTGGATGTCAAGACTGCCACCCTTGCAATAACACCTTTACCCCTTCCGAGTCGAAGACTTTTTCTACAAGCTTTCAAGCATATAATATAACTTATGGAAAAGGCAAAACCATTGGCTATTTTGCTTATGATACAGTGAGCCTTGGAGATGCAAGTATAAATGTAACTGATCAAGGCTTTCTTCTTGCAATAGGAGAAGAAGATTTTAATGGGTATCCTACAGATGGACTTTGTGGGTTTGCTTTTGATTCTTTAGTTCCTGGCTACACATCCTTTATGACTCAGTTATATGTTCAAGGAAAAATCAAGCATAGAACCTTTTCTCTTTATTTAAACAAGGAAGGAGGAGATCTTTCATCAAATCTCATGATAGATGGCTACGATTTGAAAAAGTATTCAAAAGACAAAGATTTTGTGTATTTAAATATATACCAGAACAGTGGATTCTGAAATCTTTTAAATACTCAATTTAGCATGGGAAGTAGCTCTGTTACGTATTACCTTCCTGCAGTTATTGATTCAGGCACATCATATATTTTAGCCCCAGCAAATATATATGAGTTGGTTTTTGATGAATTTATTGGGCTCTATGAGTGTGAAGAAGATTCAGGCGCTGCTTACTGTGATTGTGATAAAAACTATCCTGATTTAAGCTGAATATTGAATGGGCATACATTCAATATTTCATCAGATTTTTATTTCGAAAAAATAAAATATGACGGGAAAACATGATGCAAAGTACTTCTTGACACTTCTCCAATTGATGGTTGACTACTAGGCGATGTTTTTATGAGAAAATATTATATATATCATGATATTGATAAAATGATGATAGGATTTGCAGAAGCCAGACAAAGTAGTGATGCAATTGGATGCATTTTTGATTTGTTGAAGTTGGCCTTCTTCTTTATAGTTACATCCTAATTTACCAGTTTAATCTATATCAATTAATTTTATTCATTTATAGCAATGATTAAATTCTTTTTATTTTAAAATTATAAATATCTATTCTAGTATTTTCAGAATTTTTATAAAAACAATATCAAAAAAGCACATTCTTTGTTTATATTTTTAGATAATAATCAACTAGTATCAATTAATTTTTATTAGGCAATTTGCTTTGCAATCATATTATCTGATACCATTATTGGCTATTTGATTTATCATTATAATCGATCCCGAATAATAGAAGTATAAAAAAGAAATGTCACAAAGAGTTTGCTATAAACCTGGGTGTGGAGCAAAAGCGAAATTCAAATGTGTGTGCACCACTCCTGAAACTTATATGTGTGAAAAACATATTGACGATAGAGATCCGCTCTTTAGAAGCCACATGGGCCATGAACTGATTAATGTTTATTGCAAGCCAGATTATGCTTCAAAAGATGCCTTTCTTAAGTTTCTCAATACTGAAATTACAAAACTAAACACGGTTGAAAAAATCATTGTCGAGAATACAATGCTAGAAATCAAGGCTATAGAGAACAGTCTTCATAAAATTATCTTTGGTATAAATGATGCCAAGAACACTTTGTCTCGTTTACTGGAAGAAATAAACTCCCTTAAAGAAATCCCTTACAGTAGCTCCAAATCTCTATACAATTGACTAAAACTCCCCATACAAGAAGTCAATGCTCTCATCGAAAATTTAAAAAGGACCAAAGAATTGCCATCATCAGAAGGATTATTCCAAGAAATGATAGACTTTACCTTGGATTTTGCCTTAAAGCCAATAGAGTCTCCTCTAGAAATTTTAGAAATTTTAAACGAAGGAAACAGAAAAACCCAAAACCAATGCTTTAAGCAGCAGATGAACGTTGTATTGAACCTAAAAAGCATCGTCGAGCATTATAAGCATAATCTTAACCAAGATTTAAGAAGTCCAATAAACAATGAAAGGTCTCCAAACTCGCTGCCTACATATAAACAGGACTTTGAAGCATTGGCTAAGACAGATGCGTCAAATTATAACATTCCTAAAAGAAATAGTCATATATTTACAAATAATAACTTGACTGCGCCTGATGCTGATTATCGCATGACAGTAGAAGGCGTTGAATTAGAACATTCAGACTCAGAGCAGCCAACTACAGAAGAGGCTTCTTCAGTAAACACCACGCATTCGGCCTATACAGCGGAAACCATTTCAGATTATTCTCCGCTGAATACGCAATTCAGTTAATGGAAAAGTAAAATTATGAATAATTAATGACTATATTAATTAAAAGTCTTGCAATTATATCTTGAAAATAACTTGAAAAGGATCACTTTTATTTAATAAATATTATTAAAATAAGTATTTTTTGAGTTAAATAGAATGTAAGAACTGCATTTATTAGAAACGAATCGGATCCATCAGATCATTTAAATTTGTTAGAATAAAAGAAATTAAATGTAGAAAAAAGCACATTGGAGTTATTTATATAGAAAAATTTTTGAATCCATTAAGCTTTTATGTTGTAAAGTATAATTATTATTAAAAACTATGAACCATTGGGTTTAATACGACTTTAGTTTTATATTAGTTTAAATAATTTTCAATTTGCACAAATAATAGCTAATTTAGCCTGAAAATTGATGTCTATGATTTAGTGATAATTTTGCATCTGAGTTGCTTCTTTGAGCTGCTAATTTATCTGACATCCTTCGAGAAGGAGAAGGAGAATTTTGAAAATCACCAATTAGCATAGACACTTTACTAATCATTTCATCAATATCAGGCCTTGAAATTGATGCAGAAGAAAACTGAACATATTGAGATCTTGGTAAATTACTCTCTTTTGTAGAGTTTGAGAAATCCTGATCGCCCAGCTCGGGTGTTTTTTTAATTTTAATTACTTCTACTAGGCTTTCTTTGTTTTCAACCTTAGGAAATTCAGTAACTTCTGCACTAAATCCATCAATTTTTTGATTTTTCTCTTCTTTTTTTATAGGTCCATAATGAGCATTTACAAAAGCTTCATAAAATCTGATTGTAGTTTTCAAAAAATCATACAAAATAAAAGCAGTCAATGTTCTATCAGCTGCTTTGATATCATCAACAGTGAACTTTTCAAGCATTTGTTTGATTTTTTTGATAATTTTGCAAGAAATCATTTCATTTTCAATATAATAAAAAATTTGCCTTGTTGTTTGGACTACCATTCCAGGATTTTTTGCATATTTTTGCATCGAATTAACAGCAGTGTTATCTCTTGCTTTGCTGCTAGGAAGTGAAATGGTTTTGTCTACTCCTGAAAAAAGCAAAAGAAACGATGTGCATATTGAATCAATAATGTTGCTTGGATTTAGGATTTTTTGTCAAATATTAATGACTTTTGGGGTAATTCTGCTTAATTTTTGTTTCAACTCAACAGCAATTTCAGCTAAATTGTCTGACTGTGGGGCTTCTTCTGGCTGCTTCCTTGGAGATGCAGGCTCCAAAGATGATCTTATATTGTTCTCGTCTAAATCGCTTGCCAGCTGCAATAATTTGTTAGCTAAAGCTCTATAGTTAGTTTTATCGTTGCTTATGGCAATTTTTTGGATATCATTGATAGATGATTCCATCAAAGAGTAAAAACTCAAAGATAAATCTGGTATTGCCTCTAGGCAATCATCAAGAACTACCCTCATTTGTCTTGCTTTTCTCAACAAATTTTCATTGATTTCAGTTGTTGAAGCTATTGATTTGCAGACATCAGAAAAATATTTTTCTAAAATGACTAGTGAAATAGGTTTTTCTTTTTTTGGTTTTGGCGATAAACTTTTTCGTGAATAAACACTGGATTTTGGACTCTCAGAAGGATTCAAAAGGTTTAAGCTGAATGGCTGAGAATCAGGAAGTGTTTGATTTCTTTTGTGAGTTGAAGGTGTTTTCACTTGGGGAGATTTTGGTGAATGCTCAGGAGAAAATGGTCTTGATCTATTAGATTGTGGCTCTTTTGGCTTCAAATTAACTTTTACCGTTGGGGCAACAGTTTTTGATGGCGATTTTTGCTTATATTTTAAAGGAGATGCAGTCTTACGTTCAACAAAGTTTAAATCAATTTTTTTTTGAGCTTTTGGTACAGAATCATAATTTTCTTCGATAACTTCCTTTGTATCTTTAATATCATTTATTTTACTCTTAATCTCATTTGATTTGCTTTTGTAGTCTTCATGAACTTTAACTAAGCCTTGCATAATTGGATTCCCTTTAACAGCTTTTATAGCCTTAGCCCCTGCTTTTTGAATAGCTTTTGCCAGCAAACTCTTTCTTACACATCCTAATTGACTCAAATCAGAATTCCCCGTCTCATCCTT
>CATKHM010000952.1:0-12420 GCA_949751825.1 Blepharisma undulans | reverse complement strand
TTTTGTCTATTTGAATATTTGCGTTATATATCCCTACATTGGTCATGCTATCCATGGTTTTTAAATATTCTGCTTTTACCAATGATAAAATTTCTGAATACTCAGGCAATGAAGACTCTAGTTTGCTGAATTATGGCAGCGGTGGAGCATTTGCGAGCTTTTTTCTTGGCTTGTTTTTGATTTTCATAGCATTTTTTGGGGAATTGTTTATAGCTGATATTCGACATCATTCTTGTGGGAAAAACTTGACAGCGAGATCTCATTCTTCAGTAGATTTAAAACTATTGACTTTTAAGACATTATTTAGTATTTTGCATGTATTTTTTGGTAAGGAAAACATAATAGAATATCAGATTGCCTTTTTAGCTATTTATCTGTGGATTTTCTTGGAATTCCTTGCAAAATTGCCTTATTATAGTAAAATCGAAAATTCAATAAAATCTTGCAAAATATTTACTGTAGTGCTAACACTATTTTCGATTTTATTAGCAGCTGCTATGGATAATGCAGGAGTGGCTTTTGCGCTAATTTTCTTTATGCAGCCTATAGGAGTACTGATCAATTTCTGAATTGTAAATGCTCGATTTAACATACTTAAAAAATCTTTGGTTTCTTTTGAAAATCAATACGAATTCGAAAGAACTATAAGAACTTTTCTTTGCGACAGAAAGTTAGAAAATAAAAAAGAAGTCCTTGACTACTTTGCTGCATGCTACACAAATAAAAGAATGCTTAAAGATAAATTGCTCGTTATATGAGAAGTAAATTTTTGCACTTTTTCAATAAAAGACGAAATTTTGGCAAGAATAAAATTGACAAAAATTAAGGCAGCGATTGGGACACTGGAAGGAATTATACAAGAATGAAGAGCCCTTGAAAATATCAATGAAAGGGACTCCTCTTCTCTTGATATCAACTATTTGGAATTTTTGGCTGATTTCGACAAAATCAAAAAACAGGATGAAGAAATCTGCTGCACACTTATAGACTTATGGTCAGAATTTTCAGCGAGATGCCCAAGGTTCAAAAAGATATATCATCTTGTATTAAGAAGCTCTTATCTTTTAACAAGCCTTAAAAAAGTTTATACCAAACTCGTAGTAAAGCATAAACATTTAGAGCTTTATGATCTTTACGTTTCATTTTTGGAAAATATTGTGGGAGAGCAAGACCAAGCGAGAATTATTAATAGACTGAAAGATGGGATTAGCCACCAACTGAGCTTTGCAAAAGCCTATGATGCTAAGCTAGGGACTTATGATGAAAGCAATGGTATTATTCTCATATCGGCAAATGAAAGCACATTTGGAATTGTCACTTATATGAATAATTCTGCTTCTCAACTATTAAAAGGCTCTATTACTGATTTAATAGGGACTCATTTGCATTATTATATACCAAATCCTTTCTCTTATCAGCATAACGAATATATGAAAGAATATTGCAAAAATTATGCAAATGACCAAACGCCTCACAAAGGATGATTTTTCCTCCAAAATACCCTTGGGTATTTAGTGGAATGCATGCTTCTTATTAAATTGACTGCTTATTATAATAATGCTTACTTTTTAGTCTCTTTGACCCCAAGAAATACAAGCAGGCAGTTCGCTGTTATTTCGCCAGAGGGACTTATATATAACTACACAGAACTCTTTCCTTATTATTTGAGTACTTCATTGCCAAGTATAAAGAATTATAGCATATCAGAGCTTCTTCCAATAGTTGATCTGGCAGAAAATAAACTTTTCAAGCCATTAATAATTCAGCACAAAGGTAGAAAGCTCGCTATTATCCATACTATAAAGGAACTAAGATTAGCAACAATACACATGATTATTCTGGTCGTCAATGATAACGAAATCAAGAAATGAAAAGCAGGAGAAGAAATAGATCAAATTGAATATTTTAAAAAATCGGAATTAAATGCGTCAGAGGAAAAATCATTCCTAGACACGTCAAATATTTTCGAAGAAACAGGGGCAAAAGTAAAATTTCAAAAAATTAATTCATTTCAATCCCTTGGTGATTCTCAAAAAGAAAGCGAAGAAGATATAGATGCAGAAATGCACAGACTTCTTAGTCGAGCATCAACAAAAACAGGAAAAGATAATGAAAATGATGATAAATCAGTATCTGCCCAACACACAAGTAGCTCATCAAGTTCTTCCACAAGTAATTTTCATATAGCAATTGTAAACAAATATGTGGAAAAAATTTTCAGAAATCTCAAAATTTTTGAAAGAATTTTACTATTTAGTGTAAAATTTATGTAGATGTTAGCTGTAATAGGCACAAATACCGCGATTTTGGGGTATATATATCAAGATACAGTTAATACAAGCTCACTTAATGTGTTTTCTCATTTTGGGACTTTAATGTTCCATCTAGTAAATTCAGCTGAGCTAGCAAGATCAATTGATACTGAAAAAAAATCAAATATTTATAACTTGACACGAGATCTTGCAACATTAACATCAACAATAGCCAAGCTTAAAGATCTTCGTGGCCATATCTTATCAGATTACGATGACTGAAGCTACTGCCATAGCTCTGAAATGGTAGTTGATAATACTATTCCTGTCTGAATTTTCGAGCCTTCAACTCATATAACCAAATTCAATTTTTATGATGAAATTAATTTGTTCATCAAGCATGGAGATAGCTTAATAGACATTATCAGCAACAATAAAACCTATACAATGGTTGACGTTAAATTCTTTGGATTGAATAGCTTAGGTTTTACATTTAAAGTCACGCAGAATGCTATGAATGACCTAGTGAATTGTGAAGTCAACCGAGTTAAACATATTGGAAAATATATTAATGCTTTGATATTCACTGGGCTAGGGCTATTGCTTCTGTTTATAGGCTTTCTAGCAGGGTATGCCATTTATATGAATAGATATTACGACGAATTTTGAAATTTCATTAAAAAAATTTCTCTTGTTTGTTGGGCTGATCTAAAAGCAGTTTATATTGACAGGCTTTTAAAAATACATGGAATTGACTATCAAACTGAACAAACTCCAGTTGTTTATTCAAAAAGGCTGAAAAAGACAAGAAAAATACAATCAAGAATGTATATTAAATATCTATGAAGACTTTCTATTTTCCTTGTCATAGCTGGATACTATTATTTTATTTTATATTTCTACTTATACAATAAATGTGAAAATTATTTAATCGATCGGCCAAAACTCATATTGAATTTGATAACAAAACGAACCCTGCTATCACGGATGAGTGTGTTCGCAAGGGATATGGCATCTGCAAGTAATTTAAGATGGTTTCCAAACTCATATGCTCTTCCATCATCAAAAAACGCATTCTGCTCAGCAAGTCGCAAGTTCAAAGTAGAAAATTCCATGATAAGAAATAGTAATTTTTTGAAATTAATGACAAAACACATGAAGACGAGGCTTTTCGAGGAGTGAGATACTACCGATGATTATTATTTGCATCATGGGAGCTATGTGGCTTCTAACCTGATATATCTTGAAGCAAGGTTTCTTTCTAATACTCCAGCTGGTCCTGAAAATGTCCCTTATTTTTCGAATTATATCGGAAACGAATCAGCTCTTCAAGTTGCCTTAGACAGCGATTATAATCTTATTGACAAAAACTCCAAAGAAATTATAAAAGATCAGTTGAACCTGCTGATTTTCGTGACGATCGCTTTTTCCTCAGCTTTGCTTCTACTATTTTTGCTTTTTTACCTCCCATTTCTTTATAAAGAAAAAAACTCACTGAATAAACTAAAATCGCTTATCTCAATTGTACCAAGCACAAATATAGATCTGAGGAACGAAAAATTTTTATAATAATTTGTTTATAATTATTTCCATACGACAATCTTTTTTATTCCATAGAAAATTTATAATTTTATATTTTGTATTTTTATATTAAATTTGCTTTTTCTATCATCCTTTTTAACTGCATAAATCTTAGCTTGATAATTTGCTATTGTTATTGAATTTAATATTAAAAGAAGATGGCAGAGGCTGATTTCTACGGTCGCGAGCATGGATTAAGAAATTTTTCCCAAAACTCTAGAAGACCAGGAAATCAATGGTCTACTTCCTCTTCAACACAAAACAACTTATGAAAGTCCCGTGACAACCATTCCCGTTCTTACTCTAACGATTTCCAATCACACAATAACCACACCGAAAGAACCAGCGACTTAGGGAGTAAACTCACTGCAGTCACTTGGAATGTCAAGGAATTACCTTCCTTCAACAAAAACTTCTACACAGAGCACCCAGACGTCACAAAAAGGAGTGAAGTCGAAATTGCAAAAATTCGTGAGGATCTTCAAATGACTATCTATGGAAACAACATTCCTAGACCTGTGACTACATTTGAAGAATCAAATTTCCCTGAATACGTCCAAAAAATGCTAAAAAGTGCTGGGTTTGAAGCTCCAACCCACATCCAAAGCCAAGGATGGCCTATCATTACGAGCGGTCGAGATTTGATCGGCATCGCCAAAACAGGATCAGGCAAGACTCTTGGCTTTATTCTTCCTGCAATTGTACACATCCTAGATCAGCCACAATTGAGACCAGGTGATGGTCCAATTGCGCTGGTTCTATCACCAACCAGAGAGCTTGCCATGCAGACGTCACAAGAGTGCAGCAGATTTGGAAGACCTTGCAGGGTATCCAACGCTTGTGTTTATGGTGGCGCTCCCAGGTCTCGTCAACAAATGGAACTTCAAAGAGGAGTCCATGTTGTCATTGCAACTCCAGGAAGACTTATAGATTTCCTGGAAAATGGTGCTACAAACCTGAAAAGGGTCACTTATTTGGTCCTTGACGAAGCTGATAGAATGCTTGATATGGGTTTTGAACCACAAATAAGAAAAATTATTGAACAAATCAGACCTGACAGACAAACTGTGATGTTCAGTGCCACTTGGCCGAAAGAAGTCCAAGCGCTTGCTAAAGACTTCTCGATCGACCCTGTACACTTGCAGATTGGATCACTTAATTTATCAGCTAATCAAGACATCAAACAAGTAATAGAAATTTGTGATGAGTCTCATAAACTAAGTAAAGTTGTTGATATAGTCCATGAAGTCTCCAAGCCAGGCTCTAAAACCATCATTTTTTGTGAAACCAAAAAAGGATGCGAAGTCCTGTGTTACGAGCTCAAAAAAGAAAAATTTGCAGTAGATGCCATCCACGGCGACAAAACACAAAGAGACAGAGACCAAGTCTTACGAGACTTCAGAAACAACAAGATAAACATCATGGTCGCTACCGATGTAGCTTCAAGAGGTTTAGATGTAAAAGACGTGAACTATGTAATAAACTACGATTTCCCTGGGCAAGTGGAAGATTATATACACAGAATTGGAAGAACTGCAAGAGCTGGAGCCAAAGGAACTGCAATTTCATTTTTCACACAGCAAAATGCAAGAATGGCTGGAGATCTGATAAAACTTTTGAGAGAATCTAAGCAGGAGATTCCAGAAAAGCTTTATGACATGAACAGAAGCAATAGACCACAGCCAGGGAATAATAGGTATAATAGATGGGGATATCAGAGCAGAAATTACGCTGCAGCCAGAAGCAGAAGTCCAAGAAGAGCTTACTATTAAATTTCATAAATAGTTTTGAGTGTTTATTTGTATTTAATTAAGATTTATAAGTTTTTCCTTTTTTTCCGGATTTTTTCTTTATTTTGGCAGACGGAGGTCTGATATATTGATCAGCAGCTCTTGGCAATTCTCTTATAGCATCTGGATTTTCTTGGAGCACTCTTAACTCGGTTTTTAATTTTTCTATAAGTTCTTTTTGCTTTTTTCTTACAGCTTCGCTTCTTTCAAATGAAATTGCCAATTCATTATAATCATCTTGTAGTTTTGCAATTTTTTTTCTCAACTCATCCCTTTTTCCAAGTTCCTTTTTCAAATTATCATTTTCCCTTGTCAATTTTTCCCCGATTTTTCTCTCTTCATCCAATTGTTGTCTTATTTTATCAATGTTTCTATTAATATTGATAGATTGAGCCCTGGATAATGGTGTCATGCTTCTTTCCAGTTTATAAATTTCTCTTTCAGAGTTTTCTATGCTTTGATAAACTCTGCTATTAGAATTGGATCGCTTTACGAAGGAATTTGCAGAGGATTTTCTCGATGATTTTTTGGAATTTAATGGAGATTTTTTGGAAGAATTTCGGGATAAGTTGGGGGAATTTGAGTTATAGCGGGATAATGGACGTCGAGGAGTTTTTTTAGAAGATTTTAACGATGATTTTGAAGGATAAGAAGTCTTTTTGACTGTTTTAGTGTTTTCTATAGGTGAAGGAGTTCTTCTTGCAAGCTTAGCTTCAAGCTCTGCAAATTTTCCTTGCAAAGCCAAGAGCTCAGAGTTTATGCTTGAGACTTTGCTGGAATCCTGCAAAGCATTTGTATTTAATGTCCCTGCAGATCCTTTGAAAGAATTTTCCAATTGTGATTGGCTTTTGCTTGTCATAATTTGTGAATGGGAGAATTCCCCACTGTCTCGTAGAGCTTCAATCCCTCTGTCCAAGATTGAGTGTAAGCGCTTTTCTTCATTTGGGGAAAGCTCAATGCTCATTTTAAATTTATTAAAAAAATCTTGTCGAAGCTGGATAAATACCAATTTATTTGAAACCAGAGAGAGCTCACAGACAAAACAATAGTATTTTTATAAATGTTGATTACTATTAAAGAAATTAAACGTTTTTAATCAAGCGGGCATAAGGAGCTTCAGATTCTCCTGCTTGGAATGAGTATTTGATAGAGACTTTGCGCTTTCTTGAATTCAAGTAATATTTTACTGCAAAGTAAGCGACTGCTGCAACTATGCAAACTTGGAAGATGATCAATCCCCAGCCTGCTTGAGTGGTTTCTTCTACTGAAGCTGGTAAAACCTCAACTGTAGGCTCTTCGACTACGGCCTCTTCAGTGGTGGTTTCTTCTGTCGTTTCTGCTGGCACAGTCTCCTCAGTGCTAGCTTCCTCAGTTGTAGTTGCCTCTTCAGTGGCTTCCTCAGCAGTAGTCTCTTCTGTAGAGGCTTCCTCAGTTGTGGTCTCTTCAGTGGTAGTCTCCTCAGTGGTAGTCTCCTCAGTGGTTGTCTCTTCAGTGGTTGTCTCCTCAGTTGTAGTTTCCTCAGTGGTAGTTTCCTCAGTTGTAGTCTCTTCAGTTGTAGTCTCTTCAGTTGTGGTTTCCTCTGTTGTAGTCTCCTCAGTTGTAGTCTCCTCAGTTGTAGTCTCCTCTTCAGTTGTGGTTTCCTCTTCGGTTGTAGTTTCCTCTTCGGTTGTAGTTTCTTCTTCGGTTGTAGTTTCCTCCTCTGTTGTAGTTTCCTCTTCAGTTGTAGTTTCCTCTTCTGTTGTGGTTTCCTCTTCAGTTGTTGTTTCTTCAGTAGTCTCCTCAGTAGGGTGATCTGGAATATAATCATCATAATCGTCCCAATCATTATCATCATGCTCTTTTTCCTTGTCATGGTAAGGATGATCAGGGTGGTTTGTCTCATATTCATGTCCAGGGTGGTTTGGATCGTGAGCTTGAGGATCAGCAGGTGTTGGCTCCACAGGAGTTGGCTCGACTGGAGTTGGCTCGACTGGAGTTGGCTCGACTGGAGTTGGCTCAACTGGAGTTGGCTCGACTGGTGTTGGCTCTACTGGTGTTGGCTCCACTGGTGTTGGCTCAACTGGTGTTGGCTCTTCTGGTGTTGGTTCCACAGGATCAACTGGTGTTGGCTCAACTGGTGTTGGTTCTGGTTCTACAGGTGTTGGCTCAGGCTCCACAGGTGTTGGTTCAGTTGGTTGTGGCTCAGAAGGTTCTACAACAGGCTGTGATTCCTCAGGCTCTGCAATTGGTTGTTCTGGAGCAGGTGTTGACTCTTCAGTGGTTGCACCTTCTTCTGCAAAGAATGTCTGGAGCCTAGCTAAGGCAAGAGGTGACTGAGAGTTGCATAAGTTCTTTTGGCAAGCATCTAAACATGTTGAAAGGCCTTGATAAGCACTACGGCAATAATCCGTACACATGGCTGAGCATGCCTTAGATTCACTTGATAATGTATTAGACGAAGCTGCAAGAGCTATCGTCAATAACGCTGGTAAAATCCACGCCATTTATTGTCTAATTATTATAGGGAATTTCATCAGGAGATAAATATCCCTATACCGAGATAACTATCGAAATTTTTTAAATTGTAGAGACAAAGATCCAGAAGAAAAATAATTAACAGAAGGTAATACAAGGGTAAATAAGTAAAAATCACATAAATTTATTTTCATATTGCTATAAAAAGATACCTTTTCATTTTATTCCCACTCTATTTAACTGTATAAAATACTGATTTATTTTAAGTAATTAAAGATGTATTTTTTTTGATTTTTAGAATTAGGATCTATTTAAAGAATTAATAGAACTTATTAGGATCTTTATTTCAAGTAATTATTTGTACGTAGTCTGTATCTCCAAGTAGATATATCAAAAACTTAAATGAATCATTTATAGAAGCACAGATACTTCGGTATTATATTTGCTAGCAAAGATATTAAGATCGGAAATTGCTGAAGTGTAAAAAGACAGAATGGAATATTTATTGGCAATAGAAAAGAGCTTAAGATTAAGATATTTTTACTATTTTATTGCATTAACTGCTTGCTTTATATGCCAAAATGCTTTTGACATATTTGGGGTGCTACACATGCTTAAGTTTTTACACAATTTAGGCAAGATACAGAAAGATACTGATATAATTATAGTCCTTTATCTTAAATAGGCTAAAATTAGCTGTATTGTGCTATCCAAGTCAATTAAGTGTTAAAAAGTATCATAACTCAAACGAAGAAAGATAAGTAGATTATGCAAAATAGCTTTTTAATTTTATTTTCTGGTGATAATGAAATATAAATAAAATAATAAAATTTTTTCTTTGGTATTTTTAAATTTGTGAATAAAAGAAAATGCAGTTACTCTTAAAATTCATATTTAAACTTTAAATTATGAAAATATACCCACAATCTTAATTTCAAATATATTATATAGCAGTTTCATAACTGTAAATCAAAAGGCCTTTAAACTCTCAGAAAAAGGTTTATTTAAATTTCATTAAATTCCACACAGCATTTTACTCAATTGTAGATTGCTAGCTTCAATCTCATTCTTTATCTCATAGCAATTCTTTTAATTATCACAATAAACATAAATCAGAACTTATTTTTAAAATTTTTATCCCTTCCTTTTAAGCCATATTAAAATATAAAAATATGAACCCAACGATCCTAACTCATTCTATTCTCCACGACAACGATTATTCAAAAGATATGTCGCCTACATCAAGATCTCTCCCCTCATTCTCGGCAAAAGACTACTTGCTTGAAGAATCTGTATCATATCATCGCACACGAAAATACACAATAGAAGAAGATTTATTCAAACACAAGGAATTTCCACACCCAAGAGTAGTCAGGGCCAATCATAATGTAATTCACTTGAATTACGCAGAACATAAGCTCCATACAGAAAAAAAGGACAACCACCTGATAATATTGAAAAATAGACCAATATCTAGCTCTCTGTTGCTTGATCCAATCCCAAATAATTAAATCATGCAAAGGTGTACAAAATAATAAATTAATGCAATTTTCAACTGTAATTTATATATGACAAATTAATTTTGCCAGACCAGTTGGTTGATGAGCCATCTTTACTGATGAATAGATTATCATTGATCTGGACAAGAAAAACAAAATCATTTTTTCCATGCATTTTAAATTTAAAGTTTATGACTGATTTCTGGATTTACTAGAATTGAAAGGGGTTTGCTTTATAAATAACAAATAATTAAATTGAAGATTAGCTATTTATTCAAAACCTATCTTTTTAAAGCTTTCAAGCACCCCAGTAGATTAGATGAAATTGCGGAGCTATGTTTTACAACATGATCCCATCAATAAGTCCTTTTTCCTTTGTCAATAAAGGCGCTTCCCCATTTCTCAAAATATTCCAAAGATTCTTCATCCACTTGAATTCTTTCTGTGCTTTCAATATCATTTACAGAAGCAACCCCTGAGATTCCTTTTTCGTAGAATATTTCTTCCATCAGAAAGACTGTATTCCATAAAGCATATGATTTAGGAGCGAAGCAATCACCTATATAATGATCTCCAATAAAAGTGTAATTTTGGGATTCTATCACAGTCATAAGTGCCTTATGATTTCCTCCTCTCATGCTGTTTTCATTAAGTACAGTAAATTCTTCATCTCTTAAATAAAAATGAGGTTTCCCTGCATCTGAAATAATTAAATCAAAATACTCCATCCAATCTTCACCATATTCATATCTGAATATAGCAGTTGAGTATTCATGGCAAGAATTTGTGATTAACACAATTTTTTTCCCTGCTGTTTTTAAACTTCTAAGCTCTTCTTTAATTTCTTCATTTTGTCTGATTAAATACTTTTCAGGATTTGCATAGAATTCTGAAAAAAATTCTGATTGATATGCTGAAGGCACAAAGTTCATATTTCCTGCTATGAATACTTTTTCTCCCCAATCAGCAAAATTTTCAATTTCAAGCAATCCTCTTTTATAGAGCTCGATTCCTGACATGAATGCAAAGAACCCTCCAGCATAAAATTGAGTGATAAAAATTAAGTGTTTTCCTTTAACAAAGCTGAGCTCTGGGTTTTCCAAGTTATAAGTTGGAGGGTTTCCATAAGTTTCTATAAGCTGAGATTCTGTTACCTCCTCTAAGCCATAGTAAGCTCTTAAGATTGTATTATCATGAGCAAGCTTTAGAACATATCCTGTGTTAAAGTCTGCCAAAGAGCCATTTAAAAAATATTTGTTCATATCTCCAAGTCAATCAGGATTAACTATGACTTCGGAAAAGCCGAGCTCAACGATGCACTTGGCTAAGGATCTATATTGCAGTTCAAAAAATTCAGATATTTTGTATTTGATCAACGTGTAATCTGCATCCAAACAGATAACATCAGCATCCACCATTATTAATAATTCAATAATTCAACAACCTGAATTGATATTAAAAGCATTATTATATTTTTTGGTTTAAATATGTTGTTTTACAGTAAATTGCATTAACGAGACTTTGGCTTAGACAAGAGAAAATTAAGGTTTTCGATATAATTATACCACGTTTCAACAAAAATAGACTAATATCATTTATGCATATAAGGCTAAGTATACATAATAATAGCTCTTCTGTTATATCTCCAAATCTGATAACTCTGCCATTGTAAGCTGGAACAAAATATAGATTAAATAGTGTCAAGCAACACTTTTGAAGTTTTCAGGGTTCGATAAAACAGTCAATCATTTTTATGCAGAAAGTCTTCATACAAAATTTAATGTAATTATTTCATTGAAGGACTGCCCTATATCTATTTTATTTAAAACTTTTTGCATTTTTATTAAAAATGATGAACAGATTCTCGCTCAAAATTATCTTCAATCAAGGTTTCTTATAAAAACGAGTTTCACATAGTCACCCCAATCCCATCAAATTTTTCTTCACTCTTAGACTCTATCAGAGAAACAATCCCAGGTGCTCCTAAAAATCCAAACGTCCATTATATCGATGATGAAGGTGACAAAATCAAAATTTCAAACGAAAAAGGCTATGAATTCTATTTAGCTACTTTTGAAGGCACTGTGACTCCTAAAATGTATATAGAAGACGATCAAAAGTCGTTAGAAATGAGCCCAGCTTCAAATACATTTCCTATTAAAAGGCCCATAAAAGAAGATCTCAAATCAACTCCAGTTAAAATTCAAAAATTTGAAGAATCAGAAGACCTCGCTGAGCCTTTTAAAGTCCAGCCAAACCTTATTTCTTCCATCAACTCTGTCAAGATGAACAATAAATCCACCAAATTTCCAAAAGATTTCGAGAAGATTATCCTAGATACTTTTGATGGAGGGCCTATCAAACTTGAACCAGCCCAGGCAATTTCACCGATTTTAGAAGCTGAAACGAACCAATTCATCCTTGACAGTCAAGGAAGATCAAAAGCTCCTAATTGAAGCAGTTATACAACATGCACAGCACTTTTTGCAGTTGTTAGAGACTTGATTAGGTCAGGAATCGATAATTATGGTTTTATCCATACTTCAATTGCTTATAAAATTCCTATTGAATTATGCATACACATTTCATTTGATACCAAAGTTCATATTGAAAGCGAAAGAGAAACCCAAAAATACAAAAAATATGTTGAATCTTGCTTGCCGAGAGAACCTTCAATTTTTACCCCAAAATTTTGCTGCAATTTAACACAGCAGCTGATCCATGGAGCGATAAATAAGCAGCATATCGTAACAACTTATGGTGTCGAAGAAGAATCAATTGAATTATGATTAAGATTATTTTCGTATCCGAAAAAGCCACGCCCTTTGTATGACACATTTCCAA
>CATKHM010000951.1:0-12425 GCA_949751825.1 Blepharisma undulans | reverse complement strand
AACCTCGACTCATAAATAAAAATAGCGAAAACAATCAGAGTTTAAATGCTGATCTGAAAAGCCAAAAAGAAAGCAAAATCGGCGAAAAATTGTCTGAGATGACGATAAAAAAAGTGATATGTTTGGCACTAGGAATAGTCATTATTTTACCTTTATTTTATTCAACGCTATATTATGAAGACAATAACTCGTTTGAAATAGGGTTAGCATTTATTTTTGCTAATATTGGAGATGAAGCCATTTCAAATAAAACATGCGAATTTTATATCAACCAACATAAAAATTATATGAATCCTTTGATATATCTTGATATCCAGGATATCTATAAATGAGAATCTGATACTGATCCAGCAAACTTACGAAGTGAAGAGCTTACAGTGATCATAAGATCTCACAAATCTTTTGATGCTTTAGCCATGTTTGATATGCGAGATTCTACCAAAAAGCAAGCAGGATTAGACCTCGGAATGACTGTTGGAATTTGTCTCAGCTTGACCTTTGGGGCGATTTATTTTACAAAAGATAATTACAAATTAATTATTTGGCCAATCGAAAATATGATGAAAAAAGTTAACCAAATTTCAGAAAATCCTGTAAAAGCAGCACAGCAAGAAGAAATTGAAGAATTTTTAAATAAAACTTCTAATGGGCATGCAAAAAAAGGACAGAACAAAATATTATTGGAAACAAGTATTTTAGAAAAAACTCTTGTAAAAATTGGTGCATTGCTTGTATTAGGATTTGGTGAAGCTGGATCTGAGGTAATCACAAAAAGCATGAAAAGAGGTGGTGGAGGTATTGTTCCCATGATTGCAGGGCAAAAGAAATATTGCATTTTTGGGTTTTGTGATATAAGAAATTTCTCTGAAACCACAGAAGTTCTCCAACAAGATATCATGATTTTTGTCAATGAAATTGCCAAAATTGTGCATAATAATGTCAATAAATATTTAGGAAGTCCAAATAAAAACATCGGCCAAGCATTTCTTCTGGTATGAAAATTTCCAAAAGAATCAATTAGCGAAAATAAAGAAAATGTGCAGCTAGAAAATAATCGACTGACAAACTCCTTTGCTGACATATCACTTATTTCGTTTTTGAAAATAATAGCAGAAATCTGCAAAAGTCCAAAAATTGCATCATTTTCTCAGCATACTATGCTAAATGCTTTGATACCTGGATATACAGTTTCTATGGGGTTTGGATTGCATCAAGGATGGGCTATTGAAGGGACTATTGGGAGCAGCTTTAAAATCGATGCTTCTTATTTATCACCTAATGTAAATATTGCTTCCAGACTTGAAGCTGCAACAAAACAATTTGGGGTGCCACTTTTAGTTAGTCAGAATTTTTATTCGATTTGCTCTCAAACCACTCAACAGTATTTGAGAAAAATTGATAGAGTTATATTGAAAGGGACCAGATCTCCTATTGATCTCTACACCTTTGATTTAGACACATCTACTTTAAAAATTAGTCATTACATCCAAAAGAAGGGAGATTCCAAAAATGCTAAGGTGTTAGAAATTATTAAAAGAGAAAGATTAAATGATGATGTCCGCTCTCAAAGGTTTTCTGTGTCTTCTATGCTTGCAGAGGATCATGACTTGAAAAATTTGAGGAAAAATGTATCACAAGAATTTATTGAAGAATTTTCAGATGCTTTAACGTTTTATTTAGAAGGAGATTGAGTAAATGCATGCAATTTACTTAAGCGTGCAAAACGATATAAGGTGCAGCCTGATGGGCCAACTGAGACTTTGCTTGAATTTATGGAAGAGTATGGAGGAATTGCTCCCATAGGATGGGGTGGGTATAGAGAATTGGTAGATAAATAATGTAATTTATTTGGATTTTCATTAATAATTAGAATAAATATATCATCAATATTCTTTGCTTAAATGCTTTGAAAAATCAATTTTATAGGCTGCTATTTTAACCATTAATGGCATTCCTTCTATAAAATTTGCAAATGGCTTAAATATTTCAGGAAAGCAATAGAAAAGCAATGATTCAGAAGTTTGCAGGAGCTTGCCAAATCATACCTAAGATATAATAAGTAAACAAATTGGTATCTGAATTATAAGTATCTCTGCTATTAATATCTTTCAAAATTAAATTCAAACAAATTTCATATTATAAAGGAGCACAGGCGCATGGTTAACTTTTGGTCTAATATCAGTTGAGAATCATAGAAATGATCCAAATCTACTATATAAAATTACAATTCAACACCATTCAATACGTTCTTTCTATAAAAATTTCCAAAATGGATGCATAATTATCAACTGATCAAGGCTCACGATTACGCTGCCAATACTTTCTATTGAAAGATTCCTTGGATATATACTTATCCTTTCAATAATCAAAAAGAATTTGCTATACTAATTAAGAATATCCTCTAAGAGGCATATATCTTCTATAATAAATATGAAGTCACTAAGCCTATTTCTCCTTCTTCTCTTGATTCCTATCTATATCAGAGCTATGCAAAAGTCAGACTGCTATACTTTTATCTGTGGTGAAGCAGCATCCTCTACGTCAGCTGAGTGTGTGACAGTTTCTGGAACCACAGCTACTCTTCATCCATGTCCAACTGGATCCTATTGCTATCGTTTAGACGGAGCACTAGCAGTGCCAGAATATGCTGATGCTACATGCAAGACTAAAGAAATATCTCCAGCCGAATGTCCAGAAATTCATGATGGAAGATTGGATGCTCCTTTTTTCTACTGTTGCGAAAATGATAACTGTTTAACCAATAAATGCGACAATAGCACTCACAAGTGTGTTCCATTTGAGGAAGGAGAAGCTTGCACAGCAAGCGAAGGGTGCAAAAAAGGGCTATATTGTAGCAATGGGACTAGCGGGACTTGCATAAAAGTTATAGCTGAAGGAAAAGCTTGCACTTATGAGTATGAATGTGCTGCTGGGTTAGGCTGCCATGGAGGTGTTTGTTTTAAGTTATTTTCTCTTGATCTTGGGGCTGAAACTAGCAGTGATAACTTTTGCAAGTCAGGCTATTCAAAAAATGGAAAGTGCGATTCTGTGTCTGTTTTTATTAACTCCAAAAAAATTGAAGAGCCTTGACCATGCACAGTAGGAGATCAGTGCTCATATTTTTGGGATCTGGATAAAACACTCTGGTATTACCTGGATTGCGAATGCGATGGAAAAGGAAGCACAACTGGATATTGCCCCATCTCAGTTACTCCGAGTATATCAGGCTTTCAAGACGATTTTTATGAAAAATTCCAATTCTCTGATAGTGATTGTTCAGGTAACTATACTCATGCAGATACATTATCAGGAGGTGGCAATCCATATCTGTCTCTTTGCCATTCAATTGATACTGATGCCGCAATGTATTGGACAAATATTACAAGGATAAAAATTTATTGGCAGCTTTACTCATCTAAACAAATTGATAGTTGCGCTAAAGAGATGCTGCTTTTCGACCCAGACTATAATATTGACTCTTATGGAAGTTCAAATAGATGTGAGCTTATTATCCTTTCAGCTTTACTTATCATCTTTAACTAGGATTTTTAATAAATGGAATCAGTCACACGATATTCAAATTAGGATTTAAAGGGATTAATTATTCAAATGCATGTGTTATTAAGAGTCTTTTATATACTTTCTTAAGTTTCGCGATTTTTAAAATTGTGCTTTTAATTCCTTCTATAAAAATGGGATATAAGAAGCAAGAAATTTGGCTATTTGCAATTAAGTCAACACAAAGATAATTGCTCAGTTTTATAAACAAAATCTGTTTGAGTCAAACTAACTAAAATCTGGTCAAATTACCTTAAAAATTTTCCTAAATCGTTCAGATGCACCAAAGCGAATTTTAGCCACTTATAATTGTTTGCACATAGAAATCCAGATGGGAGATTAATTCACACTTTCCGAAGTAGCTTCGATTTATTTAAAATTTAGCTTAATCAACTCAATGATAATAAATTCTTAATGAATAATCCTTCTAAATTAATGAATGGTAACCAGAGCATATAATAAATATGACGCATTTGATCATAACTCTTCTGCTACTGGCAATTTCAGCACGATCTTTGAGTACTTACAACTGTGAAAAAATTGTCTGTGGCAATTACACGACATATGATGGGTATTGTGTTAAGGTCTCTAATTCCACAGTCACTATTCATCCATGTGAGCAGATCCCAGGGTCTGCACGTGCTTGTAACATGAAGCAGTTTAAATCCCATGAGTTCCATGATTGAGTAAAATGTTCTGACTATTATTATCCCACAGTTCATTGCTTAGACTATAAGGTAGGAACCAATTTTCGTTGCTGCAGTGATGATGACTGCATCAGTGGGCACTGTGACAAGCCCGCTTCTACATGCAAGGGGATAAAAAGAGGCTATATGTGCAACTCAAACGATGAATGCGAATTGGGCTTATACTGCAGTGAAGCCGAAGATGGATATTGCGTAAAAACAAAAAGTGAAGGAGACGAATGCACTGAAACTTATCAATGCGGCATAGGACTTGGCTGCTTGTATCAAAAATGCACCAAGTTCTGGTCATTAGACCCAGGCAGTGCTACTACAAGCAAAGATTTTTGCAAGTCATATTCAATGGAAAATGGCCATTGTGACAGTCTTTCAGTTTATATAGGAGATAAAAAAATCTCAGAGCCATTTAAATGTAAAATAGGAGATTCTTGTGAGTTCAAATGGGATGTGGCAAAAACTGTCTTTGCAAGATCTGATTGTGAATGCGACGGAACAGGCACGATAAATGGATACTGCCCAATTAGAGAGGCGACAAGTATAACTGGGTTTAATGACAATTTCTATTATAGATTTCAATATAACACCAGCTCATGCTACAATAACCTGACCCATCAGGCAGATTTGGAAATATGAATGTGGGAATTAAATGGTTGCGGCTCTATTGATCTTGATAGTTATCTTTATTACGATTGAACCATCAGAGCTATAAATGCTTGGTCGCTTTATTCATCAAAAGTGATTGATAGTTGTGCAAATGTTCTGGGTATATGATTATATAATACAAATTATACATTTGATGGAGGCAAAGGAAATGGAGAAAATACAGAAGGAGGAGGTGGAGAAGGTGGAGAAGGAGGAGATGGGGGATTAAATGAAACAGACACAAATGGAGCGGAGTGTCTAGCCATTTCCGCAATCTTGATCCTTTTTAACTAAATGGTTAATGATTAATATTGAAATATAATCAAAATGAAATTCTCTGGGTCTTTCTAATTAAGATCTTTCATTGATTATTGTCCATATTTACTTGACATTGTTGCTATATATGATCTGTCAGTGGTGAGAGTTTGTATATGTATTTTTTTAGAACTATAATCAATAAGCTTGGTTGGGTGCTTATCAAAAAGTTGCTTACTTAGACTTTATTTATATATTTTCTGGATCACTATTTAGAATTTGGCACTTGAAAATAAACGGAGTGATTTACCTATTAAATTTAATTTGTTGAGCCAACAAAGAGCTGAGTGCACTATTTTATTCGACTGGAGAAGAAAGTATCCTTCCTTACTTGATCAACAATCCTTATAGTTCAATGAAGAAAGAGGATAAAAAAATTATAGATTTTGAAAAAAATGTTCAACAATAAGTGCTCACTTGTTTTATACATAGAATATCGCATGATTAAGGATTGTACCAATTATTAGGAATCGTTTGGCAAATTGTATAGAGGAGTTAAATTAAATCCTTGCTTATGAAATTAAATATAGTATAAATAAAGCTAGGCTATGTTTTGATTTATTGAGACAAGTATTATATTATTTCTATATATAAATAATTTATAATTCATAAAAATTATACAAATTATTACTTCTTTTAAATGATCAAATTAATTCTGCATACAAATTCTCAGTATTTATTAATGGATTTTGCTTGATAGCACAAATATGAGAAAATCAATTCAATTCTCCTACTTTCAACACTATCAGAATGATTAATGGAAGCCTCAAAATGTAAAACCTATACTTGTGATGCTAATGCTGCATCTTTAAATAATTGTGTTACTGTTTCTGATAGAAAAGTGATTCTTAACCCATGCCCAGCTGGGCTTAAGTGCTATAATTATTGATCAGATTACTTCAAAAATCTTAAATGCTCTACCCCTTCTAGCTCTTCTGACTTATGCCCTAATGACAGCAGTGAACGATTAGGCACTTATCGTTATTGCTGCAAAAATTCTGACTGTGCCAGCAATAAATGTGATAAAGTTAATCATCACTGCCTTGGGGTTGGAAAAGGAAAAGCTTGCAAAACAACCAAAATGTGCAAAAAAGGCTTATACTGCAGCTTTGCTGTCAAAATTTGCACAGACTATAAATCAGATGGAGACTTATGCGCGGATGAAGAGATTAATGGCGATTCAAGCAATGTGTGCCCGGCTAGCTCTGGGTGTTTATATGGGAAATGTGTTAAGTATTGGTCACTAGACAATGGGGAACGAGTTGCTTATGAATATGATAGGTTCTGCAAGTCAGGTTTTAGTGGTAGGAGTGACTATTGTGATAGCTATTACGTTTCTATAGGTACTGAAAAGATTTCAGAGCCTTGAAAATGCAAAATCGGAGACAATTGCACCTTTATAAGTTATTATGGAGGACGAAACTTCACCAGCCCTTGCGAATGTGATGGAAAAGGAGGTACCGATGGATATTGTCCTATTGCTATGGCAGAGAGTATTACTGATTTTGATGAAAAATTCTGAAAAAAAAATTCAATACTCAATCAGTGAATGTGTAGGCGGCGATGCACATTTAAAGAATATTATAGAGAATATTTCTATAATGAATGAATGTGGCTCAATTGATGATGATGGATTTAAATATTATCTAAGCATGAAGGAAATCAGAAATTCTTGATCTCTTTATTCTTCAGGTCAGATTGATAGTTGTGCTAAAGAGATGGGATTATTTGACCCCAGCTATAACATAGATACTTGGGAAGGCGAGAGCGATGCTCCTGCTCACGATGTTTCACCTAAAATAAATGTTATTTAAAAATTCTCATACTAATATCTGTCTTCTCAAATCGTGGTTTTCTTTATGGCTATAGATATCAAAATCAATTTTAAAATAGATATATTTTCCCGATAAATGGCACTTTGCGGCCATGCTCCAGCGGCACCTGTTTTAGCGTTAGGAGAAGGAAAAACTTATATTTATTATTACGAAAACCGACTGCTTTGGATAAAATTGCACAAAGCATTGGGCATTAAGCTGGGTCAACTATTGAAAATTTATTTGCAAATTAGCAATGCGATTTATCTTAGAATGAAAAAAATCCAGAGAATAAGCATGTGCAGTTGAGTTAACAAAAATACGCCTTTATCTAGCAATTCATATATTTAATTATATAAATTTTATTATAATTTGAATAAATTATTGAGCAGACGTCTATGAATGTTATGATTACTGGATATTACCATATTAGATCCTCGAATATATTAATTTAATGACGATTTTTGAAATTTAATTAATACCTTCCTGTGAAATTAATATTGGCTTTTTGGAGGAGATTGAAACGCAGTAAAGCTTTTCATCTTTCAGCATTTTATTCTTTGCAATTTAAATTTAATTTAACTTCTTGGTAGGTATTAAAAAGGCTGATTAATTGAATTTGAATTTTTCTGTATTTTTCTTTATAAAAACATCATACTTAAAATCAAGGAAGCAAAATAACCAATATGTTTACTGCTTTAAATTATGTTGTTCATATTTCAATAGTCTTGAAAGTCCTAAAAGCAAGTTCACATTGTCAAAAGTACTCAATCAGGCCAAGTCTCGAAAATTTAAAATCAATGGGCATCCAAAGCTAAATCCTATATGACCTTCTATATATTTGCTTTACATTGAAATTATTGGCGTTATCGGATTTTGAATTTTATAGATTTAAATAATAGAAATTTTGATCATGCTTTTTAGATAAATTCTGATATGAAACCGCTCATAATAAAATTCTATCTTAAAATATTTGAATTTTGGCAGATTTTCATTATGGAGAACTTCTATCTGGGCAGCCAGTCACCTTTTGTTAAGATTTTTAAAATATTCATTCATCAGAATTATTAAAGTAAAAGACAAGCCTCATTCAACTAAAATATTAGCAGAGATATTTTACAGATAGAAGAATTCAAAATTTTGGAAAATCTGGCAATTCTGAAAAAGCAGTGCAAGTATTGCCTATATAAGAGAAATTATTTCATTTTTGATCAAAATTAAGCAAGATTTCCGATTAAGAATAAAGCGATTGAGCTTCAGGAAGAATAATAAACTTATCTCGATCAATTGCTATGAACTCCAAAACCGTTTTAAATTTATACACAATTTCTTTCATGTGCTCCTAAGCAGTTTCCCTCTGATGAAAGTTTGAAATTTCAAATGATCATCGATTCAAAGATTGAGTTTTAATTTGCGTTTTGTCATTAAAATTGGTAAAAATTATAAAATTTTAATCCTTTTCGGGTTCTTAATCCATTTTTCGAAAGATTTCAATGAATATTTCGGATTTTTCTTATCAAGATTTTGGAATGAAACTTATTTTCGCCTCCATTTGAAAGAAAAAATTTTCCAGTTTTTTGTACGTACTCTTCTATTTTAACCTTTTTCCTTTCTTTTCTAGCAAAAAAGCCTTCTATTTAGATATAAAATTGGGCTTTCTGAAACTGTAGTCCCGAGCTTTACTGAGAAAATAAAATGGCCAGAATTATAAATTAGCAACCCTATTTAGTTGAAGATTTTCTTAATAAATATCTTAAAAAGCTTATGGATTATTATAAAATATACCTGAGCCTTATCTCAGTCATGAACAGTTATTAAATTCGCCATTTATTATTCAAAATATTCTGATCTCCGAAAATATGTCGGCAGAATACAAATAAGCCACAATCAAAAGCCCAGCAAACAACTATCTTTAAATAGTCTTCTTCCAAGTTTAATTTTTATTAGTCACTTATTAAGCCAAAGGAGACTATTTGAATAAATTCTTCGCGGAAATTCTTATTAATAATTCAATAAATTTTTTAAACTATTTGTTATTTATCTTTGATCAGGCTTTAGTTTACCTTGATCTTTAATCAAGCTTTGATTGTCAATTGAATTAAATTTCTTCACTAAATTCCTTTTGCGTTTTAAATTCATCCTTATGGCTTCCATAAATATGCCCGAAGAAGCTTGAAACTTGGCGGTTAAGCAAACACTTGAAATTTGACGAACTAATCAAGTTATAAACCTCTGAAAATTATAAAAAGCTACCTTTTGCCATTCCAAGCACATTTCTATCAAAATGCTGATAAAACTTATCTTCTCGCTTTATACTGATTTTTCATAAAACCCTTTTCAAAACAGTTTTCAAATTTCTTAATGAATTAAGCTTGCATAGTTTCCAATCACCTCTTTAATGGCTATAATAATTCTAAATGCCTAACTGTTCACATATTTAGGAATGGTTATCGTAGTTTATAATAAATATGAGGCAATCTGCTCTGTTTCTCTTAGCCTTGGCTGGTTCTGCAATAGCCATGGAGTACTCAAGCTGCTCAACGATCACCTGCGGCAGCACAACAGCTGCTTCTGGAGGTAGCTGTGTGACGGTTTCAGGGAGCACTGTCACCCTTTACGAATGTCCATCTGGCCAAGAATGCAACGGTCTGAGCCAGTTTTACAGCGACAATGAACACGAAACAGCCACCTGCGTAACTTCTTCAAGCAATCCTAGCAACTCTTGCCCCTCAACTCATTATAATCAACTCGCTACTTATGGGTACTGCTGCGTAGATTCTGATTGCGAAAGCACCAAATGTGACGCTACTAACCATGAATGCATCGGGATTGCTGAAGGCAGTGCTTGCTCATCAAGTGAAGCATGCGAGGCAGGCTTATATTGCAGCGGCAGCGTGTGCACCAAAACAAAGTCACAAGCGGATGCATGCACCCACGATTACGAGTGCGATACTGGATATGGCTGCCACTATTTGGGCGTATGTGTTAAGTATTTCTCAATGGATGAGGGTGAGTCATCTACTGATGATAGGTTCTGCAAGTCAGGGAAAGTAAAAGGCTCAAAGTGTGACAGTCTCGTGATTTACAGCGCAGGAGTGGAGCTTTCAGAGCCATGGGAGTGCACAATAGGATCAACCTGCACCTATAAATGGAGTGTTTCTTCTGCAACATATGACGAAGACGCATCTTGCGAGTGCGCAGGAGAAGGAACCTCGGAAACCAAAGGCTACTGCCCAATAAGAGGTCTTCCTGCCATCAAGGATTTCACTGACGATTTCTATGAGAGGTTCCAATATGACAGCAGTGACTGTTCAGGCGACTGGGCTCATCTATATGATCTTGGAGATGACTTGGACACTTTGGTCTATTGCAACTCGATTGATATGGATGGTTACACTTATTATGAAGAAATGCAACAAATTACGTATGCTTGGTCGCTTTACTCGTCAGGAGTTATTGATAGCTGTGCTGAGGCCGTAGGAGTCTTTAACCCAAGTGAAGATGTAAACTCATGGAGTTCAGCAGAATTCCTCGTCCTTTCAGGTCTTCTTATTCTCTTTAACTAAAACTTAATTTCTAATAATCGTGCTTTATAGTATTTTCCAATAATTCATATGAGGAGAATTGCTTTTCGGATATGAACCGATTGAGATCTCTTTTATGATTGTGGTTTAATTTAAGCTGAGCTTGGAAATCAATACTTTGCGAGTGTTTCTCGTAGTTTAGGCTTTAAAGCTTTTGATAGCACAGCTTTTCGCCAAGTAATTTGATATTTTGAAATGCATTATTGTCAATTCTCAGATTTTTGATTTATGAACTAAGACTTCGGCCGAGTTTGCTTTCCCAGGATCGCAGGGATTTTGTTTTAATTAAGAAATGAAAACCTTTCAAATAATATCATTATAAAAAAGTGATGAGATCTTACCTTCGACTGGAATATTGGCATTGAACGTAATGAATAATATTTATGGAACTTAGGAGGACTTAAGCAATTGCTTTGGCATGGCTGGGTTTTCAGCAGGAACATATTTTAAGAAATTGGTATATTGGCATATTTTATCAGCCAATTATGCCCACCAAAATCAATGCTTATTAAACATATGCCTATAAAATTATTCATGATCTCTATCGTCTTTTCAGTCGCAAACTTTATGCAAAGAGTTTGCTGCTTTCTAAGTGCTTTATGAATGCATGAAAACTGAAAAATTTGCACTCTCTCAAATCCTTTGCGTGCAATTATGCTATACATTCTATATATTTTATTTATAAAAACTCTAAATGGCTAACTTAATTATTTAGCAACGGTTATCAAACCTAACAAAAAATATGAGGCAATCTATTTTTACTCTCTTGCTTCTGTCTATTTCAGCACTGGCCATGGAATCTTCAAACTGCAAAACAATCACCTGCAGCAATACCGAAGCTGCTTCTGACGGCAATTGTGTAACAGTTTTAGACAACACAGTAACTCTTAATCCATGCCCAGATGGGTTCTACTGCCAAGACCTAGACCAGTTCAGATCAAGTGATAGCCATTCTTCATCCACATGCACTGCCAATCCTGCAGAAACCGAAGAAACTTGTCCAACATCCCAAGAAAATGAAGTCTATACTTATATGTATTGCTGTGTAGATGCTGATTGTGCAAGCAATAAATGTGACACTGATGAAAACGAATGTGAAGGCATCGCTGAAGGCGGGGCCTGCACAGAAAACGAAGCATGTGAGCCAGATTTATATTGCGATTCTGGCATATGTGTCCCCACAAAAGCAGTTAATCAATACTGCAATAGCGATTATGAATGTGACACTGGATATGGGTGCTATTCTTCTGCTTATTGTATGGAGTACTTTTCATTAGCTGATGGAAAGTCGCCTGGAAACTCTAAGTTTTGCAAGTCTGGGACTATGAGAGATTCTATATGTGACAGTGTCTCGATTTATAGTGAAGGAAAATTGCTGTCAGAGCCGTGGGAATGCACAATAGGGCAGACGTGCAGCTATAAGTGGACAATTGCGAATACCAAGTATCAGGATGATAAAATGTGTGAGTGTGCTGGACAAGGATCAGGAGAAACAACAGGGTATTGTCCTATTAGAGGTATTTATGCCATAACTAATTTTACTGATACTTTTTATGAGAAGTTTCAGTATGATGACAGTGACTGCTCAGGAAAATTGGCACATTTGACAGATTTATCAGGTGGCGACTTGTACGATTTGGTTTATTGCAATTCTATTGATCAAGATGGCTTGGATTATTATTATGCTATGCAGAAGAATATTGAAGCCTGGTCTCTTTATTCATCAGGGCAAATTGATAGCTGTGCTGAGGAAATGGGAATTTTTGAGCCAAGCGAAGATATAGATTCTTGGGATTCAGCAGAATTCC
>CATKHM010000950.1:0-12427 GCA_949751825.1 Blepharisma undulans | reverse complement strand
TCATCTTTGAGTTTAAGTATATCTTTTCCTTTGGACTGAGTCATCTCATCAAGGTAAATTACTAGCTGCTCAGCTGCTCCTGTCTTAAAGAACTGAGAGAATTTAGGCAGATAAGTTTCTTTCCAGAGTGACTTGATTTCCTCGCCTGAGTTATCAAGTAAAGTATCAATGTCTTGAACTGTTTTGAATTTAAATTGAGGAGTAACCTTGAACTTGTAACCCCTAAGTGCAGAATTGGTTTTAGAATGAACATTTATGAGGTCAATTCCATCTGGAAGGTTCGGTTTATCTGATATCGTTATGCTCTGGCTAGATTCTGAGAGAACGACAACATATTTGTATGTATCACCTTCACTTGGCAACTTGGGTAGCTCTTTTGAGACGAGCAACTCTCCTTTTTGAAGAATTTGCATTCACTTGTTTCAAAGTCAAGATATGAGCCTATTCTATCATTCGCAGTAAATCCTTCTGTGTTAGTGAAAGCTAAGAGTGAAGATTGCTCAGCAATTTTAGTTTCTATAGAAGACTTCAATGCAAAGCCGATCCCAATTCTGCCTTCAGAGTTAATTTGGCTTTCGATAAAATGCTTCCCAACATGCAGTTCATAAGGGGTTGCATATACAGAAGTGCCATTCTCAATTTTAGTTATTGTTTTCTCTCCATCTGATAGCCTTATAGTGGGATCTCTAAGCCATTCATGATTCAGAAGAGATCCAACATTTGCTGGATGCCAAGCGTATACAGTATCACCTTTAAATTCTTCTTTCTTCTCAGATAGCTCAAAAGCACCGAATATATCGATTTTATCAATAGAAATGACTTGATTTGACCCACCGAAGCATAGTATTGGAATCAATGAATCAAATGTTACGTCAGCATATTTATAAACTTCATCCTCGTTTTTGAAGCAGGTTATTGTTTTGCTATCCATGTCGACTAGGAATCCTACTCTATCATTTATGCCATATTCAATACCACGCGATTCTCTTAATCCTGGCCTTATAAAGTATCCATCTTGAGTTCATGAAAATGTTCCTTCTCCATTCATAAATGAGTCTTGCAATGATTCTGACAGATTTATTCGACTCGGATCTGGTCCTTTAACAAATCCTATGAATAAAGACTTGGATCCTCCATCCATATCCATTTTAAATGTGACCTTAGTTTTACCTTTTGATATTGCTTGGCTTAAGCAAACACTGCCCCATCCATATGAGTTTGTCCTTGTTACTTGTCGCCCATTATTCATAATCTCAATATCAGGCCCTTTTGGATCATTCAAGAACAGGAAATTTCCTGCACCACTTGAATAATTTGCTGGATTCTTTCCTTCGGAATCATATGAAAAGAGGATATTATCTCTAGATTCAATAAAACTTTGCTTGTCAAATTCTACTTTCAGAGAAGATGCTAACGGTATGTGAATTTTTTCTACCTTGGTCTGGCGTTCATAAGGATGAGATGATTCCAATGCTAAAGCAGCAGCTTCTTCCAATCTAGATTTAAACCCATCAAAAATTAGCAAGCTCAAGCCTTCATCTTTATCACCAAGTGCTTTCATATAATTCACAAGCTCACTCAAATCAGTAAGCCATGTATCCAAAGGTCCATCATATAAGCTTTGTGCTGAGTCTAACAAGAATGGCAATAAGTTTTGCAAGACTGGGCTATTTTGCTTGGATTTTTTGCATTTGTGATAAAGTTCAGTAGCTTCAGACATTAAGTAGCGAACGATTTCAAAGTTAAAACTATTTTTAGCTTTTAAGAGTGATTTTAGAATCGATATTGCTTGCAACTTCTCAATATGCACTGAGGATGACGAAAGAATTCTAAGGAATAGAGGCTGGATAACTCTTGAAGATAAAAGAACTTTTAAGTCGTATTCTGTTCCTAATAACTCAGCAAGCCTTTCAAGAAGTCATATTGCGAAATCTGTGGGTGGCTTATTTTCTGCAGACCCACCACCTATTGGAATTACATCAAATCTGTAGCCCCAATAGTTAACAGAGCCATCACTATGGAAATAAGTATAAACTGTATCTCCATCTATTTCAAATGATTGCCAATTTGACTCTCCTTCACCTGACAAGCATTTCAGCTCATTGTTTCGACCAGCAGATTGGTAAAACCTTAATGGATCACAGCCACCTTCAGTCTTGCATTGTGGATCAAAGACAATTTTGAGCTTGCTTGCCCCGGGAATAGAGATAGCTTCATCTATATCTGTGCTATTATTGTAAGGATGAGGACTTTCTATAACCAATGGAATAAGCTTTGCTGATGATTTCGGTATCAATGTAGAAATAGTTTCAGAAACAAATTCTTTTATAGAGGACTTCCTAAATTCTTCAGAGCTTCTCAGAAAAGATGATACAGTTGATTCTAATTGCTTATAGTCATCACCAACAAAAGAAACAGATTTATTTAACTTTTCAGGATTTCCTAAGATAGTTGGATTTTTCTTCAAAGCGCTTAACAAAAGTTTCTTGCTTGCAACGAAATTTCTGAACTCTTCAAAATCATATAGAGTATTGTAAAGCTCTAGAAGTGAATAGTCATTATAACTTTTTTCATCTTCTGACTTTTTGGCTGATGGCTTTGATTCAGCTTCTTTGTCTGTTAGCCCAAATGCTGATGGTTTACTTTCAATTGAGTTAATAGAAGTTACAGAGCAATTCATAATAAAGCAGCTTCTTTTAATTCCAACAAATAAATAGTAGGATTTTTCAGTGCTTGGTGCTATATTTATGGCATTGTAGTCTTTGTCTGTTATTAATTGGAATCCAATTGGCAGATTTACATTATAAGGATCAGTTACCTTAAAAAGTGCAACATCTTTAATAGGTGTGAGTTTCGATGACTTTTGGAAAACGTTGCATGGCCTATCTTGCTCGTTGCTAAGATTTCCGATATTTGCATAGCTTTCGAGTTCTCTCTCAATAGTAATATCTGAGCTAAAGGTTTCTTGAGGAAGACCTTTATTGAATGCAAGTACTTTTATATTAGGCAAATCAAAATCTATTGGGTGTTCATCTACATAAACTTGAGAAATTGTATAGTCTTTAGGAACTTGATCTTTGGAGTCAAATATTTTGATGTCATTGATTACATTTTTATCATCTTCTAATGATAAAGGATTGGCGTCAGTTTCAAAGTGTTCCAAAGCATAGTCAATTGAGGCACTCAAATCTACATCTCCTTCAGGATTATGCTGCAGATTTTCTGTAATCCCAATTAAAGCCAATTGTTTTTGAGCTACATTAGATATTTTATTAAAAACTCTCACACTTTGTTCACCTCCTTCTAATTCTTTTTCTCTCACGATATCTGTCTTTGAGGGCCCTTCATAGAGGCCTTCATAAATTTCGAAGCCTACTAATGAGACAATTTTTCCTTTTTCATGGTAAATTCCGAAATTGCCAACCTTGATTCCGTTGAAAACACTGACATTGATTTTTTCGATGGTCTGCCCTTCAACAGTGATGTAAACTTGACCTCTGGCTTTTGCATGAACTCTTACAAACAGCTTTTCAGCTTCGTTTAATTTTTCTGTTGTTTCGCCGTTGATAGTCAAATAAAGCTCATCAGTTTTTTTTACTCCAAGTTCTAAATTTCCTATCTTAATGCCACAATCAACAGAGTCTCCAGATAATTTATATTCAAGTGTAGCTAAAATAGTAATAGAATTAGACAATGTTGAAACACTGCGGAATATTGAACCATTCAGCGCAATTTCTATTTCACTTTTCTCACTTATGCCTTCTAAGTTATTCCTTATGGTCAAGTTGCCATTTCGGTCTTGATAAATCGCTGATTTGCGATATCCTTTGGTTTTTAAAGTGTTAGATGGTGAAAGCTTATAAAGCTGAGCCTGCTCTTTCTCAGGTTTAGGTGGTTCTTGCCAGTTCAGAATTCCCTCTTTATCCTTAATTCCAGCATCAAAGCATTTGATTATTCTAATTGCTGGGATATCGAGTGATAAAAGTTCAGTTGCTAAAATCTGTTCTTCTTCATTGAGGGACCCAATTCTTGCTTGAGCACTATCTTCAGTTAATGGAGCAGCTTCTGGTTTATTTTCTGCATGAGGATTTGAATGAATTTTAGTCGCAAGCTGTTTTAGAAGATTCGAGTACATAGCCCTGCTTGTATACATAGGATCTTGTGGTTTTCTTCTTAGAATTCTTTCAATTATGTTCTCAGCTAATTCTGAATCTGATTCTTTTGACTCTAAAATATCAACAATAGCTCCAAGAGTAGCGTTTTCAAGACTTTTGTATAAAGTCCTTTGGAATGCATAGTTTTGTGAGGAATAGCTCAAGTCGAGGTTATCTGCACAGTCTTGGAAGTTTTCCCATGTAATAATCAGCGATAAACCTATCGCATCTTTCTCATGAGGGCTAAGAATTTCATATAGATTGATGTTTGCATAATGCTCTATACTCTCTATTTTGTCTAATGTTTCAGTAGCTGAAGTATCCTCAGCCACTGAATAGAAAACTGCGCTTGAATCATTGATTTCTCTTATGATTCCTTTTGGAAGTGTTGAATTAGAAAGTTTTGCATTTGCAAGTACAATTGGAACTTCTCCCAAGCCATCATATGCTTTTGAAGCTGAAGCAAGGTAAGAAATCGCGCCAATAGCTTTTAGAGGCATCCTATATCCACGAGAAGTTGAAGAGCAAGCATCTTGCAATGCTTCTAGAATAGTTTCAATTACTCGTCTTCTCCATCTCTCAACTTCAATCAGTGAATTAAGCAACGCCTTTCCTTCATATGCCCATCGAAGCTTGTGCGTTTTTAGGTTTTCTGTTTCATACCAAGTGAAGCCATCTCCAATCCTCATAAGAATTGAGGAAATATAATCACCTCTGTTTTCGTTAATAATATTGAAAACATCGTCAAACCAGTTAGTAGTCGTTTCTGGAGAATGCTGGCTTGCAACTACATATCTAAGGATTTTAGCGCCAATCGCAATAATTTTTTCTGATGGAACTGCAAAGGTAAGCTGAAGCAATGGTTTAATATATGATTCACGAGCAAGAAGTTTTGGAAGACATTTAGACCCAAAACATCCATATACAATCCAAAGTAAAGAGCCAATATAATCAGCATGCTCTGCAACAACTTTTGATGTCCCTCTGCATGATGAAGGCCACTCACTGTACATAGCCAAACTGTCTTGAATTTCAGCATAGATATTGGCAAATTTGTCTCGATTTGAATTAATCGTATTTATAAGCAAGTAAAAGTCAATACTTCCTGCCTCATCCTTGAATTCTGAAGGAGTATTTTCAGGCACTTTATCCTGTGAGATAATTCCAGGATGCTCAGAACTCCTGAAAAGCTCAATATATTTCATAAAGGATTCTCCTTCAACTGGTCTGAATCTTGATGCAAATGTTTCAATGACTGCATTTATGTCAGTAAGGTCATAAAATCTCTGGGCGTCATAATAATCAGATGGTAAGTATTTCCAAAGGACTGAAGATGATAAATAGCTTTGAACATTCTCAGGGAATTCGATACTTAAATTTCTAAGAGTTCCTAAATACTTAAAGAAATCGTAATATCCTTTGTAATTCCAATTTTCTTCGTAGCTCTGTAAAGTTTCAAGTATTGACTGTTCTACATGCTCTAAATCTTCTTGAGCCAAAGCACCTTTCATAGATGGATCCACTTTCTCGATGTATTCATTAATTAAATTTCTTAGTGTGAAATTTTCAAAAGCTTCAGTTTCATGCCTAAATTGATTTAGCCATTCATGAACTGGATTTTTAGTAAGATTTGTTGATTCAACCTTTTCCCCAATCCATTCGTCACCTCTTATAAGTTTCTTAACATCAAGAGCTTCTGACTCTAAAGCTGTTAAACTCTTTTCATATTTAAGATCGCTAAAAAGTATTTGCATAAAGGTATCTTGGACTAATATCTTTTTAGTTTCATTAGGTTCAACCCAAGAGCCTGCTATTGAATAAAAGAATTGTTTAAATAGAGCCCATGAGGTTCTACAAAGCTTAGTCTTCAAATCTCTTCTTCCCTTATTAATATCATCAACATCTGCATCAAATAATTGATTATAATCAGTGTATTTGATATCATTGATGCTGGAGAAATCAACAAGGCATCTTTCTCCTGATTTCTCTTCTCCTCTCTTAAAGAAAATGTATTTTGTCTCTCCATTCTCAATAAACTCTCCTTCAACTTTCTCATATCCTTCTTTTGACTGATCAGTAGAAATGACAACATCAGTTATGGCTTTTAAGTCTTGATCTTTATTCAGTGTCAAATAAACTTTAGCTCCTTCTGGAGACTCACTTAGTAAAATTTTAACAGTTCCTTCTGGAATTTCTGCTTCAGGATGAACTTCAAGCTTCGTAACACAAAGCTCTTTCTTGAATTTTCTTTGCAAGTCTTCTAGATTAATGAAGCCTTTAGCCCATTTTAGTAATTGTGATAAAATAGAAGGAAATTGTTGCTCTAATATTGAGTGGCTGTCGATTCCCTTAAATGGGCAACTCATGGCTTCTAAAAGAAATAGGTAGTAGTAGATATCAATTGGTTCAATATTCTTTGGCTGAGGCTTTGTAATTTCTTTTTGAAGAGCGCTGTATAGCTGGTAAAATGAGTGCTTGACAATATGAAGTAACTTAGGATCAACTCCTTCTAGACCTTCCCAGTAATGCCTTTTTTCACCTTTAACTTTAAGTGAATCACTGAATGCTTTAATTAGTGAGATTTCTTGAGTGCCACTTGAAGTTATCATGCTTAATAATAGCTGGAATCCAACAGATCTTGTAACTGCCCTTCCTCTTCTCGCTTCAATAAGTTTTATAATAGATTCAACAGGGATTGAAGATTCCAAAAATTTCGTCACAAGATCAGCGACTATATGGAACTCTTTGATATCTTCGTTTTCAGGTTCACTGGTTTTTGATGAAAGATGGACTAATCCTTTGAGCTTTGAAGAAGAGTGAACTGCTTCTTTGACTGATTTCCATTTGCTTCCTGCTTTAAGTCCTCCTGATTCCTTGGCTTGAACTTTGACGACACTTGATAGTAAGTTTTTCATAACTTTGCTGACGCCAAGTTCATTTAAGGCCAGTTTGTAGTCTGCTCCTAGCAATAAAGTGCATTTTGTGACAATATCATTGCTAATATCTGTATAAGTAATGTCAGGCTTTCCACTATCCATCAGTTTTTGTTTGTGCTTTTGTGCCCATCCTCTGATTAAATTGCTTTGCTTGATAATGTATTTTAAGGTCTTACCTAATTCAACTGGCTCGTCGAATATTTTGCTAACAGTATCAGAAACCTCAAAGAAAGCAATATAAACTGCGAAAATGGCTCTTTCTGCCTGATCCATTTCATCACCTCCAATTTTTGTGGATGGACCTACAACACCTGACTTTTTCTTCAAATCTGCCCATCCTGCCTTGACTCTGTCGCTTCCTTCAATAAGTTCTTGCAAGAAAGGAACATAAGAAAACCTTGCTTCTTCAGGTCTTTTATTGTAGCTCAGAGCATAGCTTTCTAATGATACTCCTGCAGTCCTACCTGTTAAAGCTTTCTTTTTAAGTGCATCAGAATAGTCTTCAGCATTGCTTTTAGAGGCAGAAAGCCTTGCTAAATTTTTAAGATCTTCACTAAGTTCATTATTTGATGACAATAGAGCAGTCTCGTCAATACCATACTTAAGTAGAGGGTTATCAAGGAGTTTCGCTATTTCTTCGTCTTCATTATTTAAATCCCATTGGCCAGATATGAGATTCGAACTGATAGATTCAAGCAAGACTGATGCTGCACCACTTATATTAGCAGGTCATTGCTCAGCATTATAAGACATTCTGCAAAGGGCTTTTATTTCTATCTTCCAGCCCCAATAGCTTACACTGCCATCTGAATGAAATGTGAAAAACAATATTGGATTCTTAACCTCGAGAGGCTCTCTTGGGAAGTCAGTTCCTGTAAAATGCCTAACCTCAGTGGTTTTATTTTCATCCAAAAATAGTTTCAAATAATCGCAACCATTTTCAGTTTGAAACTGGGGATCAAAGGTAAGAACGTACTTTATTGCATTGGGGACTTTTATTAGTTTAATTGTATCTAAACAATTTTCGTATGGATGGCTGCTTTCATAAATTTCGGTTTTGCTTCCAATGATTTCTGTAAGCAATGAAGGTTTTGATTTTATTAAATTAACTTTATTCAAATAATTCTGAAGTCCTTCTAAAATTTGTGAGTTACAACTCAAGTCCATTTTGATAAGTGGAAGAGCATACAAAAGTCCTTCAATTGGATAGCCTAGAATAGTATCGTTGGCTTTTGAAGAGATATCATCTGGAATATCACCTGTTGGATAAGTTTCCAATAAGTTTTCAGTCAATTTAGTTGAAGCTTCTATTAGTTTTTTGGAGTATCTCAAGAGAATTCTGAGCCAGTTTTGATCTGAGTTTGATTTGGCAACCGATGCGAATAGAGTTGCCTGACTTGCTTCTATCAATCCAACCAAGTTTTTATCAGGAGCCTGACCTCTGAAGAGTGTGCTTGAAGAGGTTTCTAATCCAAAGTCAACTAGTGAATTCATAAATTGGTCTATTATTTCAAATTCTTCTTCAGTTTTAGACTCAAAAGCCTGAAGCAATTTATCTGCAGTTGATATTTCAGAGATAATGCTATCGATCAGACTTTTGGCTGCTTCATCCTGAAGCTCGCCTCCGTATTTTTGCTTAAGCCCAGTTGCTAAAAAAGCGAGTCTTTCCTTTGGCTCATCATAAAAGAAATTGAATCCAACGCTGATTGTTTTAGTGGCTTCTTCTGATACTTTAGAATTCGGAATTTCGTTTAGAATTGATTTAAGATGATTGAGAATTCTATCTCTCAGATCGTCGCCAACTTCACTATCTTGATGATAGCTTGAGGCCAAAATTTGAGTTCTGATGAGCTGGATTGCAGAGGAAATCGTTTGAATATAGCTATCAGTGCTTAAATTTGAATAATTTCCTGATTTAAATCCAGCAATAAGGATTCCAAGGAGGCTATCAAGCTGATCCAGAGTCAAGAATTGGTAGTCCAAAGTTAAGTCTTTTCTATTTGGAATGTTTAATTTAGGATCTCGTTTCTCAAGAAGTTTCAGGATATCAGTATTGATAAAAGCAAGCTTATTTATTATAAAAGCTCCAATTTCTGCTGGGGATATGCCAAACCATTCATCTGCAACTTCTTCGCTTTCTAAAAATTTGTAAACTTTCCCATCTCTGAATTCAGATGTTTCATAAACTTTATCTAAGTTCAATGCAGGAATCACATTCTCAGAATAGTGCGCAATTTCCAAGCTTCTAAGCTTAATTGGAGATCCAAGGGATACAAAGAGCCTAACTGCATCTGGTAATGGGCCATAATTTCCTTGAGGCTCTTTCTCTCCATTTTTATAAAAAGTGACTGTTTTCTCGTCCATATTTAAAAGAATACCAATTTTATCATCCTTGCTATAGTATTGCCATTGATAAATTTGGTTATTATTGGAATTTATTGAAGAATTTGCTGAATAGCATACTTTCTGATGGTTTGAATTTTCATAGTTGCTTTCTGCAACTCCAATTAGGCAAGATTCACATGAAAATTCTTCAAGTAAAAGTTCAAAATAGTGAACTCCGCTTGTAATCTCTTTCTCTCCAAGCACAAAAGGCCAATTTTCTGTTAATGTTTGAGTAGATCGAACTGATAACCCTTCATCTTCTACTGCGATAGCTTGAGATGCGTCTTTCGGACTAGCCCATCTGCATGGCTCTCTAATCAAAGTTGCCTTCAGCTTTTTGAATTCTTTAAGTTTTTTCCAAATGATTTCAAGCTGTTCTCTTGTAAACTCTCTGTGATCTGCCTTTAATGTCTTCAGGACTAAGCCCAAAGCTGAAGTTAAGCTTCCAGTCCCTATAGCCAATGCAAACAGCGCTGAAAGACTTTGAGTAATATCATTTTCTTCAACATTTTTAATTTCTTTATTGAGAACTAATTGAAATAATTTTGAAATGGAATCTAAGCTTTTGCCTGTATTTTCATCTGTTGGCTGGTATGACAAAGAAGAAGCTTCTGAAAGGAATTTATCAACTTTTTGAACAACTGACGAGTAAAACTGGTTGACTCCGTCAATAGACTTTATAAGGTCAAGAAGAATCTCAAGAGCAAAAGAAGATGCAGAAGGTTTTACAACTGTTACTTGCTCTTGTGCTGCTTTTTTTAGCTTTTGAAATTTATCAAGCTTAAGAAGTCCTTCAAAAGTTCTGCAAATGCCTTGAAATTTTGAGACTGCTTGGTTAGGACATTCATCATCAGGTCTATTTTGGATAATTTCTTGAATTAAGCTTTTGATAGCATCTCCATGCTTTTCTCTATAGTTTTCTGAGTGATCTAGGCTATAAACCAAAGCTTCCTCCTGGTCAGTTTTGATATCAACTGGCTTTTTCTTTTCGTTACTGTAGCCAGGGACAGCATAATTATTCAGATCATCTCTGCTCGAAAGCTTGCTGGGATTGAAAATGAGACGCAGGTCATTAGCAACTTCCAAATCGTTGCCTATTGATTTGGTAAGTGCTTCTAAGTCTAAAGTTTCAACTCTAGAGACTATCTCGCTTGACGTGTTTCCCATTTATTTATTATAACCAACCATCTTTTACTTGCTCAATAAATTCTTCCAAATTAAAAGTTATATACTTATTTTATAAAACTATCTCTTTAATGCTATATAGGGAAGGAAATTGGTGACTTAAATTAATTTAAAGCATAAGAATCTTTTTTGCACTCTTCGCTAATAAACTGCGAGTTTATTTAAAGTTTGCAAATTTCTTACAAACAGTGTTTATTTTCTGAGGTTGGCTGCTTATAATGCTTTAAGGATGCGAATATCCAAATTCGGCATGAAAATTATAATTTTTCACCTTTTTATCTCATAATTTAGTTAATTTTTATCATGCACACAATTAACAAAATTTCTATAGGTTCTTAGTAGTCAAATGATTATTTAGATTGAAATCTCCTGAAAAACATTAGAGAGATATAAGTCAATTGTGAGCTGTGCACTAAAATATTTATTAAAACGAAGTTATTTATAATTTATAAAAGAAATTAGATAGTTTGATTCTATTTATTGAGCTTTACCAAAAAAGCTAATGAAATTTAGTAAAAGTTGGCTTCAATCTATTTTTTATTTATTCTTTTATTGATGCTTCGAAATTTCTTAGCATGTTTTGAAAGGTTTTCCTCCTAATATTCTCAAGATGGCAGTATTGATTGCTTCATATTTTAGTAAATAATATAGACTAAGCCTGCTTTTGATTTGTGCTATCTCTAGAAGTTTTTGGGTTGCCCAATTCAAAGGAGACTCGATAGTACATGATAAAACATCTATGAGAATGATAGAGATAAGACAATTTTCCAAAATATATAGATGACTCCATCTCATAAGAAATAATTGCTAATAGGCATTAATGATTTATTGAAAAGAAAGAAGCTAAATTATTAGATTAATAAGCATTCATATTTCGATGTAATTAAATCATATATTTCCTATTTTTATAAACATTGAAATCTGTGGAAAAAAATGGCGTGATAATTGGCTCTCATTAGCAATATTTATTATGAAATCCAGTTTCAGGTGAATAATTTAATCTGTCAGTCATTATTTACATTTATCAATTTTTAAAAAAATTAATTTTCTTTATTTAAATGCAATTGTGTTTACACTATCTTTTTAAAATAGAGCAAGATAAATTTAATTTTGGTTCTGGAAAGAAGTCTCATTAGAATGGAGCAAAACTACTTAAATAGTTTTCAAATATAAAATTAATTTTTAATCAATATAAAGGGCTTGCAGCTCAAAATTCAAAATTTGCAATCCATTTGTATCAATTTAAAAGGAAGAATGGAGGCAATATATACCGGCTGGCTTGAAAATACATTTGGATAAATAATTATTATTTTCCAAATATTTTTATCAAAAAACTCAATTTAACTTTAAAGCATTTAAATTTGTTTTATTTTCTGAAAATAGCTAGATTCCACACTAGAAACATATGAGAGTTTATTTATATTTTATATAAACAAAAAAATTAATTGGTTTTATTATTTAAGTGTAAACATTATAACTATGCTCGAGCATGTTTATTTACGCTCAACTTCTGATAAATAGAATAAATTAATCAAATTAGATATGAATCTTTTTAAGTCTAATCGTGATTATCACTGATCAATCTATCAATTTTAATTCAAATATTAAATTTTAATTTATATTTGAAAATAACAAATTAACATATTAAGAAGATTTATATTGCGACTTGAATAGTTAAATTGAAGTTAAATTAAATTAATCTTCTTCTTCCCAACCTCCTGAAGCTGATCCATCAAGATCAATATCAGTGCAGTGGGTAACAGCATA